>JBAPLH010001600.1:0-81891 GCA_037897445.1 Ceriops zippeliana
GAAATTAAATTTTACTTCATCCTTAATGACTATATTCGTTATGAAAAGAATGCCCATGGACCATCTATCACATGAATTCATTCAATTTAACAAACAATGGAGTACTTGATCTTGAATTTCATTTCTTATTGATCTTAATTGTTGAATTTATAAATAGAGATTGCCTCACATCATTTTTCGTTAGCAAGGAACCTCTTTTGACTCCACACACACTTTTTGACACATTGATCATGAAATTAACAGATATGGCTAAACAACCTAGTATATTGATTGAATCAAACAAGTATAAACACAATTACAACTCTAAATCTATTTAAATCCATTAATCAAGGGAGTCATTCATCATGGTTTGCATTCTGTACAAATGTGAACTAGTTTAATTCTTAAATCACGAGACATTCTAATTGCCTTATGTGAATTAGGCTCCTCTTATTGTTACTAGGACATTTTTCATGCAATCACCTTGAAATTAAATTTTGCTTCATCCTTAATGACTATATTTGTTATGAAAAAAATGCCCATGGACCATCTATAACATGAATTCATTCAATTTAACAACCAATGGGGTCCTTGATCTTGAAATTCATTTTTTATTGATATTAATTATGGAATTCAAAATTAGATACTGCCTCCCATCATTTCTCATTAGCAATGCTCATCTTTTGACTCCAAACACACTTTTTGACACGTTGATCATGAAATTAACACATGTGGCTAAACAACCTAGTATATTATTTGAATCAAACAAGTATAAACACCATTACAACTCTAAATCTATTTAAATCCGTCAGTCAAGGGAGTCATTCATTATGGTTTGCATTCCATACAAATGTGAACTGGTTTAACTCTTAAATAACGAGAGATTCTAATCACCTTATGTGAATTAGGCTCCTCTTATTGTTACCAGGAGATTGCCTCCCATCATTTGTCATTAGCAAGGCTCCTCTTTTGACTCCACACACACTTTTTGACACATTGATCGAGAAATTAACACATGTGGCTAAACAACCTAGTATGTTGACTAAATCAATCAAGTATAAACAACATTACAACTCAAAATCTATTTAAATCCATGAATCAAAGGAGTCATTCATCACGGTATCCATTTCGTACAAATGTGAACTGATTTAATTCTTAAATCACGAGACATTCTAATCGCCTCATGTGAATTAGGCTCCTCTTATTGTTACCAGGACTTTTTTCATGCAATAACCTTGAATTTAAATTTTCCTTCATCCTTAATGTCTAAATTCGTTATGAAAAAAATGCCCACGAACCATCTATAACATGCATTCATTCAATCTAACAACCAATGGAGTCCTTGATGATGAAATTCATTTCTTATTGATATTAATTGTGGAATTAAAAATTAGAGACAGCCTCCCATCATTTCTCATTAGCAATGTTCCTCTTTTGACTCCAAACACACTTTTTGACACATTGATCATGAAATTAGCACATGTAGCTAAACAACCTAGTATATTGATTGAATCAAACAAGTATAAACTCCATTACAACTCTAAATCTATTTAAATCCGTCAATCAAGGGAGTCATTCATCATGGTTTGCATTCCGTACAAATGTGAACAGGTGTAATTCTTAAATCACGAGACATTCTTATCACCTCATGTGAATTAGGCTCCCCTTATTGTTACCTGGACTTTTGTCATGCAATAAACTTGAAATTAAATTTTGTTTGATCCTTAATGACTATATTCGTTATGAAAAGAATGCCCATGGACCATCTATCACATGAATTCATTCAATTTAACAAACAATGGAATACTTGATCTTGAATTTCATTTCTTACTGATCTTAATTGTTGAATTCATAAATAGAGATTGGCTCTCATCATTTGTTGTTAGCAAGGAACCTCTTTTGACTCCACACACACTTTTTGACACATTGATCACGAAATTAACACGTATGGCTAAACAACCTAGTATATTGATTGAATCAAACAAGTATAAACACCAATACAACTCGAAATCTATTTACATCCGTCAATCAAGGGAGTCATTCATCATGATTTGCATTCAATACAAATGTGACTAGTTTAATTCTTAAATCACGAGACATTCTAATTGCCTCATGTGAATTAGGTTCCTCTTATTGTTACCAGGACTTTTTTCTTGCAATCACCTTCAAATTAAATTTTGCTTCATCCTTAATGACTATATTCGTTATGAAAAAAATGCCCATGGACCATCTATAACATGAATTCATTCAATTTAAAAACCAATGGAGTCCTTGATCTTGAAATTCATTTCTTATTGATATTAATTATGGAATTCAAAATTAGAGACTGCCTCCCATCATTTCTCATTAGCAATGCTCATCTTTTGACTCCAAACACACTTTTCGACACGTTGATCATGAAATTAACACATGTGGCTAAACAACTTAGTATATTGATTGAATCAAACAAGTATAAACACGATTACAACTCTAAATCTATTTAAATCCATCAGTCAAGGGAGTCATTCATCATGGTTTGCATTCCGTACAAATGTGAACTGGTTTAACTCTTAAATCACGAGAGATTCTAATCACCTCATGTGAATTAGGCTCCTCTTATTGTTAACAGGACTTTTTTCATTCACTAACCTTGAAATTAAATTTTGCTTCATCCTTAATGACTATATTTGTTATGAAGAAAATGCCCATAGACCATCTATAACATGAATTCATTCAATTTAACAAACAATGGAGTCCTTGATCTTGAATTTCATTTCTTATTGATATTAACTGTTGAATTCAAAATTAGAGATTGCCTCCCATCATTTGTCATTAGCAAGGCTCCTCTTTTGACTCCACACACACTTTTTGACACATTGATCATGAAATTAACACATGTGAACAACCTAGTATATTGATTAAATCAATCAAGTATAAACAACATTACAACTCAAAATCTATTTAAATTCGTGAATCAAAGGAGTCATTCATCACGGTTTCTATTTCGTCCAAATGTGAACTGATTTAATTCTTAAATCACGAGACATTCTAATCGCCTCATGTGAATTAGGCTCCTCTTATTGTTACCAGGACTTTTTTCATGCAATAACCTTGAATTTAAATTTTCCTTTATCCTTAATGACTATATTCGTTATGAAAAAAATGCCCACGGACCATCTATAACATGCATTCATTCAATTTAACAACCAATGGAGTCCTTGATCTTGAAATTCATTTCTTATTGATATTAATTGTGGAATTAAAAATTAGAGACAGCCTCCCATCATTTATGATTAGCAATGCTCCTCTTTTGGCTTCAAACACACTTTTTGACACATTGATCATGAAATTAACACATGTGGCTAAACAACCTAGTATATTGATTGAATCAAACAAGTATAAACACCATTACACCTCTAAATCTATTTAAATCCATCAATCAAGGGAGTCATTCATCATGGTTTGCATTCCGTACAAATGTGAACTGGTTTAATTCTTAAATCACGAGACATTCTAATCGCCTCATGTGAATTAGGCTCCGCTTATTGTTACCAGGGCTTTTTTCATGCAATCACCTTGAAATTAAATTTTGCTTCATCCTTAATGACTATATTCATTATGAAAAAATTGGCCATGGGCCATCTGTAACATGAATTCTTTCAATTTAATAACCAATAGAGTCCTTGATCTTGAAATTCATTTCTTATTGATATTAATTGTGGAATTCAAAATTAGAGATAGCCTCCCATCATTTCTCATTAGCAATGCTCCTCTTTTGACTCCAAACACACTTGTTGACACATTCATCATGAAATTAACACATGTGGCTGAACAACCTAGTATATTGATTGAATCAAACAAGTATAAACACCATTACAACTCTAAATCTATTTAAATTCGTCAATCAAGGGAGTCATTCATCATGGTTTGCATTCCGTACAAATGTGATCTGGTTTAATGCTTAAATCACGAGACATTCAAATCACCTCATGTGAATTAGGTTCCTCTTATTTTTACCAGGAATTTTTTATGCAATATCCTTGAAATTAAATTTTGCTTCATCCTTAATGACTATATTCGTTATGAAAAAAATGCCCATGGACCATCTATAACATGAATTCATTCAATTTAACAACCAATAGAGTCCTTGATCTAGAATTTCATTTCTTATTGATATGAATTGTGGAATTGAAAATTAGAGACAGCCTCTCATCATTTCTCATTAGCAATTGTCCTCCTTTGACTCCAAACACACTTTTTCACACATTGATCATGAAATTAGCAGATGTGGCTAAACAACCTAGTATATTGATTGAATCAAACAAGTATAAACTCCATTACAACTCTAAATCTATTTAAATCCATCAATCAAGGGAGTCATTCATCATGGTTTGCATTCGGTACAAATGTGAACTGGTGTAATTCTTAAATCACGAGACATTCTAATCACCTCATGTGAATTAGGCTCCCCTTATTGTTACCAGGACTTTTGTCATGCAATAAACTTGAAATTAAATTTTGCTTGATCCTTAATGACTATATTCGTTATGAAAAGAATGCCCATGGACCATCTATCACATGAATTCATTCAATTTAGCAAACAATGGAGTACTTGATCTTGAATTTCATTTCTTATTGATCTTAATTGTTGAATTCATAAATAGAGATCGCCTCCCATCATTTGTTGTTAGCAAGGAACCTCTTTTGACTCCACACACACTTTTTGACACATTGATCATGAAATTAACACATATGGCTAAACAACCTAGTATATTGATTGAATCAAACAAGTATAAACACCATTACAACTCTAAATCTATGTAAATCCGTCAATCAAGGGAGTCATTCATCATGATTTGCATTCAGTACAAATGTGAACTAGTTTAATTCTTAAATCACGAGACATTCTTATTGCCTCATGTGAATTAGGCTCCTCTTATTTTTCATGCAATCACCTTGAAATTAAATTTTGCTTCATCCTTAATGACTATATTCGTTATGAAAAAAATGCCCATGGACCATCTATAACATGAATTCATTCAATTGAACAACCAATGGAGACCTTGACCTTGAAATTCATTTCTTATTGATATTAATTATTGAATACAAAATTAGAGACTGCCTCCCATCATTTCTCATTAGCAATCCTCATCTTTTGACTCCAAACACACTTTTCGACAAGTTGATCATGAAATTAACACATGTGGCTAAACAACCTAGTATATTGATTGAATCAAACAAGTATAAACACCATTCCAACTCTAAATCTATTTAAATCCGTCAGTCAAGGGAGTCATTCATCATGGTTTGCATTCCGTACAAATGTGAACTGGTTTAATTCTTAAATCACGAGAGATTCTAATCGCCTCATGTGAATTAGGCTCCTCTTATTGTTACTAGGACTTTTTTCATGTGATAACCTTGAATTTAAATTTTCCTTCATCCTTAATGACTATATTCGTTAGGAAAAAAATGCCCACGGACCATCTATAACATGAATTCATTAAATTTAACAACCAATGGAGCCCTTGATCTTGAAATTCATTTCTTATTGATATTAATTGTGGAATTAAAAATTAGAGACAGCCACCCATCTTTTCTCATTAGCAATGCTCCTATTTTGACTCCAAACACACTTATTGACACATTGATCATGAAATTAACACATGTGGCTAAACAACCTAGTATATTGATTGAATCAATCAAGTATAAAAACCTTTAAAACTCCAAATCCATTTAAATCAGTCAGTCAAAGGAGTCATTCATCATGATTTGCATTCTTTACAACTGTGAACTCGTTTAATTCTTAACTCACGAGACATTCTAATCGCCTCATGTTAATTAGGCTCCTCTTATTGTTACCAGGACTTTTTTTCATGCAATAACCTTGAAAAGAAATTTTGCTTCATCCTTAATGACTATATTCGTTATGAAAAAATGCCCATGGATGATCTATAACATGAATTCAGTCAATTTAACAAACGATGGAGTCCTTGATCTTGAAATTCATTTCTTATTGATATTAATTGTGGAATTAAAAATTAAAGACAGCCTCCCATCATTTCTCATTAGCAATGCTCCTCTTTTGACTCCAAACACACTTTTTGACACATTGATCTTGAAAGTAACACATGTGGCTAAACAACCTAGTATATTGATTGAATCAAACAAGTATAAACACCATTACAACTCTAAATCTATTTAAATCCGTCAATCAAGGGAGTCATTCATCATGGTTTGCATTCCGTACAAATGTGAACTGGTTTAATGCTTAAATCACGTGACATTCTAATCACCTCATGTGAATTAGGTTCCTCTTATTTTTACCAGGAATTTTTTATGCAATAACCTTGAAATTAAATTTTGCTTGACCCTTAATGACTCTATTCGTTATGAAAAAAATGCCCATGGACCATCTATAACATGAATTCATTCAATTTAACAACCAATGGAGTCCTTGATGTTGAAATTCATTTTTTATTGAGATTAATTCTTCAATTCAAAATTAGAGAGTGCCTCAATTGATTTCACATTAGCAATGCTCCTCTTTTGACTCCAAACACACTTTTTGACACATTGATCATAAAATTAACACATGTAGCTAAACAACCTATTATATTGATAGAATCAAACAAGTATAAAAACCTTTAAAACTTTCAATCCATTTAAATCCGTCAGTCAAAGGAGTCATTCATCATGATTTACATTCGGTACAAATCTGAACTGGTTTAATTCTTAAATCACGAGACATTCTAATCGCCTCATGTGAATTAGGCTCCTCGTATTGTTACCAGGACTTTTTTCATACAATAACCTTGAATTGAAATTTTGCTTCATCCTTAATGACTATATTCGTTATGAAAAAAATGCCCATGGACGATCTATAACATGAATTCATTCAATTTAACAACCAATGAAGTCCTTGATCTTGAAATTCATATCTTATTGATATTAATTGTGGAATTAAAAATTAAAGACAGCCTCCCATCATTTCTCATGGAATTAAAGACACATATGGCTACACAACCTAGTATATTGATTGAATCAAACAAGTATAAACACCATTACAACTCTAAATCTGTTTAAATCCATCATGCAAGGGAGTCATTCATCATGGTTTGCATTCCGTACAAATGTGAACTGGTTTAATTCTTAAATCACGAGAGATTCTACTCACCTCATGTGAATTAGGCTCCTCTTCTTGTTACCAGGACGTTATTCATTCACTAACCGTGAAATTAAATTTTGCTTGATCCTTAATGACTATATTTGTTATGAAGAAAATGCCCATGGACCATCTATAACATGAATTCATTCTATTTAACAAACAATGGAGTCCTTGATGTTGAATTTCATTTCTTATTGATATTAATTGTTGAATTCAAAATTAGAGACAGCCTCCCATCATTTCTCATGAGCAATGATCCTCTTTTGACTCCAAAAACACTTTTTGACACATTGATCATAAAATTAACACATGTAGCTAAACAACCTATTATATTGATTGAATCAAACAAGTATAAAAACCATTAAAACTCTAGATCTATTTAGATCCGTCAGTCAAAGGAGTCATTCATCATGGTTTGCATTCGGTACAAATGTGAACTGATTTAATTCTTAAATCACGAGACATTATAATCGCCTCATGTGAATTAGGCGGCTCTTATTGTTACCAGTACTTTTCTCATGCAATAACCTCGAAATTAAATTTTGCTTCATCCTTAATGACTATATTCGTTATGAAAAAAATGCCTATGTACCATCTATAACATGAACTCATTCAATTTAGCAACCGATGGAGTCCTTGATGATGAAATTCATTTTTTATTGATATTAATTGTTCAATTCAAAATTAGAGAGTGTCTCAATTGATTTCACATTAGCAATGCTCCTCTTTTGACTCCAAACACACTTTTTGACACATTGATCATAAAATTAACACTTGTAGCTAAACAACCTATTATATTGATTGAATCAAACAAGTATAAAAACCATTAAAACTCTAAATCCATTTAAATCCGTGAGTCAAACGAGTCATTCATCATGGTTTGCATTGTGTACAAATGTGAACTAATTTAATTCTTAAATCACGAGACTTTCTAATCGCCTCATGTGAATTAGGCTCCTCTTATTATTAGCAGGACTTTTTTCATGCAATAACCTTGAAATTAAATTTTGCTTCATCCTTAATGACTATATTCGTTATGAAAAAAATGCCCATGGACCATCTATAACATGAATTCATTCAATTTAACAACCAATGGAGTCCTTGATGTTGAAATTCATTTTTTATTGATATCAATTCTTCAATTCAAAATTAGAGAGTGCCTCAATTGATTTCACATTAGCAATGCTCCTCTTTTGACTCCAAACACACTTTTTGACACATTGATCATGAAATTAACACATGTGGCTAAACAACCTAGTATATTGATTGAATCAATCAAGTATAAAAACCTTTAAAACTGTAAATCCATTTAAATCAGTCAGTGAAAGGAGTCATTCATCATGATTTGCATTCTTTACAACTGTGAACTGGTTTAATTCTTAAATCACGAGACATTCTAATCGCCTCATGTGAATTAGGCTCCTCTTATTGTTACCAGGACTTTTTTCTAGCAATAACCTTGAAAGAAATTTTGCTTCATCCTTAATGACTATATTCGTTATGAAAAAATGCCCATGGACGATCTATAACATGAATTCATTCAATTTAACAACCAATGGAGTCCTTGATCTTGAAATTCATTTCTTTTTGACATTAATTGTGGAATTAAAAATTAAAGACAGCCTCCCATCATTTCTCATTAGCAATGCTCCTCTTTTGACTCCAAACACACTATTTGACACATTGATGACGAAAGTAACACACGTGGCTAAACAACCTAGTATATTGATTGAATCAAGCAAGTATAAACACCATTATAGCTCTCAATCTATTTAAATCCATCAATCAAGGGACT
Source organism: Ceriops zippeliana (assembly GCA_037897445.1). NCBI lineage: Eukaryota > Viridiplantae > Streptophyta > Magnoliopsida > Malpighiales > Rhizophoraceae > Ceriops > Ceriops zippeliana. The sequence continues at coordinate 8,922 of JBAPLH010001600.1, forward strand.
CATTCATCATGATTTGCATTCTTTACAACTGTAAACTGGTTTAATTCTTAAATCACGAGACATTCTAATCGCCTCATGTGAATTAGGCTTCTCTTATTGTTACCAGGACTTTTTTCATGCAATAACCTTGAAAGAAATTTTGCTTCATCCTTAATGACTATATTCGTTATGAAAAAATGCCCATGGACGATCTATAACATGAATTCATTCAATTTAACAACCAATGGAGTCCTTGATCTTGAAATTCATTTCTTTTTGACATTAATTGTGGAATTCAAAATTAGAGACTGCCTCCCATCATTTCTCATTAGCAATGCTCATCTTTTGACTCCAAACACACTTTTCGACATGTTGATCATGAAATTAACACATGTGGCTAAACAACCTAGTATATTGATTGAATCAAACAAGTATGAACACCATTCCAACTCTAAATCTATTTAAATCTGTCAGTCAAGGGAGTCATTCATCATGGTTTGCATTCCGTACAAATGTGAACTGGTTTAATTCTTAAATCACGAGAGATTCTAATCGCCTCATGTGAATTAGGCTCCTCTTATTGTTACTAGGACTTTTTTCATGCGATAACCTTGAATTTAAATTTTCCTTCATCCTTAATGACTATATTCGTTATGAAAAAAATGCCCACGGACCATCTATAACATGAATTCATTAAATTTCACAACCAATGGAGCCCTTCATCTTGAAATTCATTTCTTATTGATATTAATTGTGGAATTAAAAATTAGAGACAGCCACCCATCTTTTCTCATTAACAATGCTCCTATTTTGACTCCAAACACACTTTTTGACACATTGATCATGAAATTAACACATGTGGCTAATCAACCTAGTATATTGATTGAATCAATCAAGTATAAAAACCTTTAAAACTCTAAATCCATTTAAATCAGTCAGTCAAAGGAGTCATTCATCATGATTTGCATTCTTTACAACTGTGAACTGGTTTAATTCTTAAATCACGAGACATTCTAATCGCCTCATGTGAATTAGGCTCCTCTTATTGTTACCAGGACTTTTTTCATGCAATAACCTTGAAAAGAAATTTTGCTTCATCCTTAATGACTATATTCATTATGGAAAAATGCCCATGGATGATCTATAACATGAATTCATTCAATTTAACAACAAATGGAGTCCTTGATCTTGAAATTCATTTCTTATTGATATTAATTATGGAATTAAAAATTAAAGACAGCCTCCCATCATTTCTCATTAGCAATACTACTCTTTTGACTCCAAACACACTTTTTGACACATTGATCTTGAAAGTAACACATGTGGCTAAACAACCTAGTATATTGATTGAATCAAACAAGTATAAACACCATTACAACTCTAAATCTATTTAAATCCGTCAATCAAGGGAGTCATTCATCATGGTTTGCATTCCGTACAAATGTGAACTGGTTTAATGCTTAAATCACGTGACATTCTAATCACCTCATGTGAATTAGGTTCCTCTTATTTTTACCAAGAATTTTTTATGCAATAACCTTGAAATTAAATTTTGCTTGACCCTTAATGACTCTATTCGTTATGAAAAAAATGCCCATGGACCATCTATAACATGAATTCATTCAATTTAACAACCAATGGAGTCCTTGATGTTGAAATTCATTTTTTATTGAGATTAATTCTTCAATTCAAAATTAGAGAGTGCCTCAATTGATTTCACATTAGCAATGGTCCTCTTTTGACTCCAAACACACTTTTTGACACATTGATTATAAAATTAACACATGTAGCTAAACAACCTATTATATTGATAGAATCAAACAAGTATAAAAACCTTTAAAACCTTCAATCCATTTAAATCCGTCAGTCAAAGGAGTCATTCATCATGATTTACATTCGGTACAAATCTGAACTGGTTTAATTCTTAAATCACGAGACATTCTAATCGCCTCATGTGAATTAGGCTCCTCGTATTGTTACCAGGACTTTTTTCATACAATAACCTTGAATTGAAATTTTGCTTCATCCTTAATGACTATATTCGTTATGAAAAAAATGCCCATGGACGATCTATAACATGAATTCATTCAATTTAACAACCAATGAAGTCCTTGATCGTGAAATTCATATCTTATTGATATTAATTGTGGAATTAAAAATTAAAGACAGCCTCCCATCATTTCTCATGGAATTAAAGACACATATGGCTACACAACCTAGTATATTGATTGAATCAAACAAGTATAAACACCATTACAACTCTAAATCTGTTTAAATCCATCAAGCAAGGGAGTCATTCATCATGGTTTGCATTCCGTACAAATGTGAACTGGTTTAATTCTTAAATCATGAGGGATTCTAATCAACTCATGTGAATTAGGCTCCTCTTCTTGTTACCAGGACGTTTTTCATTCACTAACCGTGAAATTAAATTTTGCTTGATCCTTAATGACTATATTTGTTATGAAGAAAATGCCTATGGACCATCTATAACATGAATTCATTCTATTTAACAAACAATGGAGTCCTTGATGTTGAATTTCATTTCTTATTGATATTAATTGTTCAATTCAAAATTAGAGACAGCCTCCCATCATTTCTCATGAGCAATGATCCTCTTTTGACTCCAAAAACACTTTTTGACACATTGATCATAAAATTAACACATGTAGCTAAACAACCTATTATATTGATTGAATCAAACAAGTATAAAAACCATTAAAACTCTAGATCCATTTAGATCCGTTAGTCAAAGGAGTCATTCATGATGGTTTGCATTCGGTACAAATGTGAACTGATTTAATTCTTAAATCACGAGACATTATAATCGCCTCATGTGAATTAGGCGGCTCTTATTGTTACCAGTACTTTTCTCATGCAATAACCTCGAAATTAAATTTTGCTTCATCCTTAATGACTATATTCGTTATGAAAAAAATGCCTATGTACCATCTATAACATGAACTCATTCAATTTAGCAACCGATGGAGTCCTTGATGATGAAATTCATTTTTTATTGATATTAATTGTTCAATTCAAAATTAGAGAGTGTCTCAATTGATTTCACATTAGCAATGCTCCTCTTTTGACTCCAAAACACACTTTTTGACACATTGATCATAAAATTAACACATGTAGCTAAAAACAACCTATTATATTGATTGAATCAAAACAAGTATAAAAACCATTAAAACTCTAAATCCATTTAAATCCGTGAGTCAAACGAGTCATTCATCATGGTTTGCATTGTGTACAAATGTGAACTAATTTAATTCTTAAATCACGAGACTTTCTAATCGCCTCATGTGAATTAGGCTCCTCTTATTATTAGTAGGACTTTTTTCATGCAATAACCTTGAAATTAAATTTCGCTTCATCCTTAATGACTATATTTGTTATGAAAAAAATGCCCATGGACCATCTATAACATGAATTCATTCAATTTAACAACCAATGGAGTCCTTGATGTTGAAATTCATTTTTTATTGATATCAATTCTTCAATTCAAAATTAGAGAGTGCCTCAATTGATTTCACATTAGCAATGCTCCTCTTTTGACTCCAAACACACTTTTTGACACATTGATCATGAAATTAACACATGTGGCTAAACAACCTAGTATATTGATTGAATCAATCAAGTATAAAAACCTTTAAAACTCTAAATCCATTTAAATCAGTCATTCAAAGGAGTCATTCATCATGATTTGCATTCTTTACAACTGTGAACTGGTTTAATTCTTAAATCACGAGACATTCTAATCGCCTCATGTGAATTAGGCTCCTTTTATTGTTACCAGGACTTTTTTCATGCAATAACCTTGAAAGAAATTTTGCTTTATCCTTAATGACTATATTCGTTATGAAAAAATGCCCATGGAGGATCTATAACATGAATTCATTCAATTTAACAACCAATGGAGTCCTTGATCTTGAAATTCATTTCTTTTTGACATTAATTGTGGAATTAAAAATTAAAGACAGCCTCCCATCATTTCTCATTAGCAATGCTCCTCTTTTGACTCCAAACACACTTTTTGACACATTGATGACGAAAGTAACACACGTGGCTAAACAACCTAGTATATTGATTGAATCAAGCAAGTATAAACACCATTAGAGCTCTCAATCTATTTAAATCCATCAATCAAGGGAGTTATTAAAAAAATGCCCATGGACCATCTATAACATGAATTCATTCAATTTAACAACCAATGGATTCCTTGATGCTGAAATTCATTTTTTATTGATATTAATTGTTCAATTCAAAATTAGAGAGTGCCTCAAATGATTTCACATTAGCAATGCTTTTCTTTTGACTCAAAACACACTTTTTGACACATTGATCATGAAATTAACACATGTGGCTAAACAACCTAGTACATTGATTGAATCAAACAAGTATAAACACCATTACAACTCTAAATCTATTTAAATCCGTCAATCAAGGGAGTCATTCATCATGGTTTGCATTCCGTACAAATGTGAACTGGTTTAATTCTTAAATCACGAGACATTCTAATCGCCTCATGTGAATTAGGCCCCTCTTATTGTTACCAGGACTTTTTTCATGCAATAACCTTGAATTTAAATTTTCCTTCATCCTTAATGACTATATTCGTTATGAAAAAAATGCCCATGGACCATCTATAACATGAATTCATTCAATTTAACAACCAATGAGGTCCTTGATCTTCAAATTCATTTCTTATTGATATTAATTGTGGAATTAAAAATTAGAGATAGCCTCCCGTCATTTCTCATTAGCAATGCTCCTCTTTTGAATCCAAATACACTTTTTGATACATTGATCATGAAATTAACAAATTTGGCTAAACAACCTAGTATATTGATTGAATTAAACAAGTTTAAACACCATTACAGCTCCCAATCAATTTAAATCCGTCAATCAAGGGAGTCATTCATTATGGTTTGTATTCCGTACAAATGTGAACTGGTTTAATTCTTAAATCACAAGACATTCTAATCGCCTCATGTGAATTAGGCTCCTCTTATTGTTACCAGGACTTTTTTCATGCAATAACCTTGAAATGAAATTTTGCTTCATTTTTAATGACTACATTCGTTATGAAAAAATGCCCATAGACGATCTATAACATGAATTCATTCAATTTAACAACCAATGGATTCCTTGATCTTGAAATTCATTTTTTATTGATATTAATTGTGGAATCAAAAATGAAAGACAGCCTCGCATCATTTCTCATTAGCAATGCTCCTCTTTTGACTCCAAACACACATTTTGACATATTGATCATGAAAGTAACACATGTGGCTAAACAACCTAGTATATTGATTGAATCAAACAAGTATAAACACCATTACAACTCTAAATCTATTTAAATCCGTCAATCAAAGGAGTCATTCATCATGGTTTGCATTCCTTACAAATGTGAACTGGTTTAAGTCTTAAATCACCAGAGATTCTAATCAACTCATGTGAATTAGGCTCCTCTTCTTGTTACCAGGAAGTTTTTCATTCACTAACCGTGAAATTAAATTTTGCTTGATCCTTAATGACTATATTTTTTATGAAGAAGATGCCCATGGACCATCTATAACATGAATTCATTCAATTTAACAAACAATGGAGTCCTTGATCTTCAATTTCATTTCTTATTGATATTAATTGTTGAATTCAAAATTAGAGACAGCCTCCCATCATTTCTCATCAGCAAAGATCCTCTTTTGACTCCAAAAACACTTTTTGACACATTGATCATAAAATTAACACATGTAGCTAAACAACCTATTATATTGATTGAATCAAACAAGTATAAAAACCATTAAAACTCTAGATCCATTTAAATCCGTCAGTCAAAGGAGTCATTCATTATGGTTTGCATTCGTTACAAATGTGAACTGATTTAATTCTTAAATCACGAGACATTCTAAATGCCTCATGTGAATTAGGATCCTCTTATTGTTACCAGGACTTTTTTCATGGAATCACCTTGAAATTAAATTTTGCTTCATCCTTAATGGCTATATTCGTTATGAAAAAAATGGCCATTGACCATCTATAACATGAATTCATTCAATTTAACAACCAATAGAGTCCTTGATCTTGAAATTCATTTCTTACTGATATTAAATGTGGAATTGAAAATTAGAGACAGCCTCTCATCATTTCTCATTAGCAATTGTCATGTTTTGACTCCAAACACACTTATCGACACGTTGATCATGAAATTAACACATGTGGCTAAACAACCTAGTATATTGATTGAATCAAACAAGTATAAACACCATTACAACTCTAAATCTATTTAAATCCGTCAATCAAGGGAGTCATTCATCATGGTTTGCATTCCGTACAAATGTGAATTGGTTTAATTCTTAAATCACGAGACATTCTAATCGCCTCATGTGAATTAGGCTCCTCTTATTGTTACCAGGACTTTTTTCTTGCAATAACCTTGAATTTAAATTTTCCTTCATCCTTAATGACTATATTCGTTATGAAAAAAATGCCCATGGACCATCTATAACATGAATTCATTCAATTTAACAATCAATGAGGTCCTTGATCTTGAAATTCATTTCTTATTGATATTAATTGTGGAATTAAAAATTAGAGACAGCCTCCCATCATTTCTCATTAGCAATGCTCCTCTTTTGACTCCAAATACACTTTTTGATACATTGATCATGAAATTAACACATGTGGCTAAACAACCTTGTATATTGATTGAATCAAACAAGTTTAAACACCATTACAGCTCCCAATCAATTTAAATCCGTCAATCAAGGGAGTCATTCATTATGGTTTGTATTCCGTACAAATGTGAACTGGTTTAATTCTTAAATCACGAGACATTCTAATCACCTTATGTGAATTAGGCTCCTCTTATTGTTACTAGGACATTTTTCATGCAATAACCTTGAAATTAAATTTTGCTTAATCCTTAATGGCTATATTCTTTATGCAAAAAATGCCCATGGACCATCTATAACATGAATTTATTCAATTTAACAACCAATGGAGTCCTCGATGTTGAAATTCATTTTTTATTGATATTAATTCTTCAATTCAAAAATAGAGAGTGCGTCAATTGATTTCACATTAGCAATGCTCCTCTTTTGACTCCAAACACACTTTTTGACACATTGATCATGAAAGTAACCCATGTGGCTAAACAACCTAGTATATTGATTGAATCAAACAAGTATAAACACCATTACAGCTCTCAATCTATTTAAATCCATCAATCAAGGGAGTCATTCATTATGGTTTGCATTCTGTACAAATGTGAACTAGTTTATTTCTTAAATCACGAGACATTCTAATCACCTCATGTGAATTGGGCTCCCCTAATAGTTACCAGGACTTTTGTTATGCAATAAACATGAAATTAAATTTTGCTTGATCCTTAATGACTGTATTCGTTATGAAAAAAATGCCCACGGACCATTTATCACATGAATTCATTCAATTTAACAAACAATGGAGTACTTGATCTTGAAATTCATTTCTTATTGATCTTAATTGTTGAATTCATAAATAGAGATTGCCTCCGATCATTTGTTGTTAGCAAGGAACCTCTTTTGACTCCACACACACTTTCTGACACATTGATAATGAAATTAACACATGTGGCTAAACAACCTAGTATATTGATTGAATCAAACAAGTATAAACACCATTACAACTCTAAATCTATTTAAATCCGTCAATCAAGGGAGTCATTCATCATGGTTTGCATTCCGTACAAATGTGAACTGTTTTAATTCTTAAATCACGAGACATTCTAATCGCCTCATGTGAATTAGGCCCCTCTTATTGTTACCAGGACTTTTTTCTTGCAATAACCTTGAATTTAAATTTTCCTTCATCCTTAATGACTATATTCGTTATGAAAAAAATGCCCATGGACCATCTATAACATGAATTCATTCAATTTAACAACCAATGGGGTCCTTGATCTTGAAATTCATTTCTTATTGATATTAATTGTGGAATTAAAAAATTAGAGACAGCCTCCCATCATTTCTCATTAGCAATGCTCCTCTTTTTGACTCCAAATACAATTGTTGACACATTGATCATGAAATTAACAAATGTGGCTAAACAACCTAGTATATTGATTGAATCAAACAAGTTTAAAACACCATTACAGCTCCCAATCAATTTAAATCCGTCAATCAAGGGAGTCATTCATTAGGGTTTGTATTCCGTACAAATGAGAATTGGTTTTTAAATCTTAAATCACGAGACATTCTAATCACCTTATGTGAATTAGGCTCCTCTTATTGTTACTAGGACTTTTTTCATGCAATAACCTTGAAATTAAATTTTGCTTCATCCTTAATGGCTATATTCTTTATGAAAAAAATGCCCATGGACCATCTATAACATGAATTCATTCAATTTGACAACCAATGGAGTAGTCCTTGATGTTGAAATTCATTTTTTATTGATATTAATTGTCTAATTCAAAATTAGAGAGTGCCTCAAATGATTTCACATTAGCAATGCTCCTCTTTTGACTCAAAACACACTTTTTTGACACATTGATCATAAAATTAACACATGTAGCTAAACAACCTATTATATTGGTTGAATCAAACAAGTATAAAAACCATTAAAACTCTAAATCCATTTACATCTGTCAGTCAAAGGATTCATTAATCATGGTTTGCATTCTGTACAAATGTGTGAACTGATTTAATTCTTAAATCACGAGACATTCTAATCGCCTCATGTGAATTAGGCTCCTCGTATTGTTACCAGTACTTTTTTCATGCAATAACCTTGAAATGAAATTTTGTTTCATCCTTAATGACTATATTCGTTATGAAAAAAATGCCCATGGACCATCTATAACATGAATTCATTCAATTTAACAACGAATGGAGTCCTTGATCTTGAAATTCATTTCTTATTGATATTAATTGTGGAATTAAAAATTAAAGACAGCCTCCCATCATTTCTCATTAGCAATGCTCCTCTTTTGACTCCAAACACACTTTTTGACACATTGATCATGAAAGTAACACATGTGGCTAAACAACCTAGTATATTGATTGAATCAAACAAGTATAAACACCATTACAGCTCTCAATCTATTTAAATCCATCAATCAAGGGAGTCATTCATTATGGTTTGCATTCCGTACAAATGTGAACTAGTTTAATTCTTAAATCACGAGACATTCTAATCACCTCATGTGAATTGGGCTCCCCTAATAGTTACCAGGACTTTTGTTATGCAATAAACATGAAATTAAATTTTGCTTGATCCTTAATGACTGTATTCGTTATGAAAAAAATGCCCACGGACCATTTATCACATGAATTCATTCAATTTAACAAACAATGGAGTACTTGATCTTGAAATTCATTTCTTATTGATCTTAATTGTTGAATTCATAAATAGAGATTGCCTCCGATCATTTGTCGTTAGCAAGGAACCTCTTTTGACTCCACACACACTTTCTGACACATTGATAATGAAATTAACACATATGGCTACACAACCTAGTATATTGATTGAATGAAACAAGTATAAACACCATTACAACTCTAAATCTATTTAAATCCGTCAATCAAGGGAGTCATTCATCATGGTTTGCATTCCGTACAAATGTGAACTGTTTTAATTCTTAAATCACGAGACATTCTAATTGCCTCATGTGACTATGGCTCCTCTTATTGTTACCAGGACTTTTTTCATGCAATCACATTGAAATTAAATTTTGCTTCATCCTTAAAGACTATATTCGTTATGAAAAAAATGCCCATGGACCATCTATAACATGAATTCATTCAATTTAACAACCAATGGAGTCCTTTATCTTGAAATTCATTTCTTATTGATATTAATTATGGAAATTCAAAATTAGAGACTGCTGCCTCCCATCATTTCTCATTAGCAATGCTCATCTTTTAACTCCATACACACTTTTTGACACGTTGATCATGAAATTAACACATGTGGCTAAACAACCTAGTACATTGATTGAATCAAACAAGTATAAACACCATTACAACTCTAAATCTATTTAAATCCGTCAATCAAGGGAGTCTTTCATCATGGTTTGCATTCCGTACAAATGTGAACTGGTTTAATTCATAAATCACGAGACATTCTAATCGCCTCATGTGAATTAGGCCCCTCTTAATGTTACTTGGACTTTTTTCTTGCAATAACCTTGAATTTAAATTTTCCTTCATCCTTAATGACTATATTCGTTATGAAAAAAAATGCCCATGGACCATCTATAACATGAATTCATTCAATTTAACAAACCAATGGGGTCCTTGATCTTGAAATTCATTTCTTATTGATATTAATTGTGGAATTAAAAAATTAGAGACACAGCCTCCCATCATTTCTCATTAGCAATGCTCCTCTTTTGACTCCAAATACAATTGTTGACACATTGATCATGAAATTAACAAATGTGGCTAAACAACCTAGTATATTGATTGAATCAAACAAGTTTTTAAAACACCATTACAGCTCCCAATCATCAATTTAAATCCGTCAATCAAGGGAGTCATTCATTAGGGTTTGTATTCCGTACAAATGAGAATTGGTTTAAATCTTAAATCACGAGACATTCTAATCACCTTATGTGAATTAGGCTCCTCTTATTGTTACTAGGACTTTTTTCATGCAATAACCTTGAAATTAAATTTTGCTTCATCCTTAATGGCTATATTCTTTATGAGAAAAATGCCCATGGACCATCTATAACATGAATTCATTCAATTTGACAACCAATGGAGTCCTTGATGTTGAAATTCATTTTTTATTGATATTAATTGTCTAATTCAAAATTAGAGAGTGCCTCAAATGATTTCACATTAGCAATGCTCCTCTTTTGACTCAAAACACACTTTTTGACACATTGATCATAAAATTAACACATGTAGCTAAACAACCTATTATATTGGTTGAATCAAACAAGTATAAAAACCATTAAAACTCTAAATCCATTTACATCTGTCAGTCAAAGGATTCATTAATCATGGTTTGCATTCTGTACAAATGTGAACTGATTTAATTCTTAAATCACGAGACATTCTAATCGCCTCATGTGAATTAGGCTCCTCGTATTGTTACCAGTACTTTTTTCATGCAATAACCTTGAAATGAAATTTTGTTTCATCCTTAATGACTATATTCGTTATGAAAAAAATGCCCATGGACCATCTATAACATGAATTCATTCAATTTAACAACGAATGGAGTCCTTGATCTTGAAATTCATTTCTTATTGATATTAATTGTGGAATTAAAAATTAAAGACAGCCTCCCATCATTTCTCATTAGCAATGCTCCTCTTTTGACTCCAAACACACTTTTTGACACATTGATCATGAAAGTAACACATGTGGCTAAACAACCTAGTATATTGATTGAATCAAACAAGTATAAACACCATTACAGCTCTCAATCTATTTAAATCCATCAATCAAGGGAGTCATTCATTATGGTTTGCATTCCGTACAAATGTGAACTAGTTTAATTCTTAAATCACGAGACATTCTAATCACCTCATGTGAATTGGGCTCCCCTAATAGTTACCAGGACTTTTTGTTATGCAATAAACATGAAATTAAATTTTTGCTTGATCCTTAATGACTGTATTCGTTATGAAAAAAATGCCCACGGACCATTTATCACATGAATTCATTCAATTTAACAAACAATGGAGTACTTGATCTTGAAATTCATTTCTTATTGATCTTAATTGTTGAATTCATAAATAGAGATTGCCTCCGATCATTTGTCGTTAGCAAGGAACCTCTTTTGACTCCACACACACACTTTCTGACACATTGATAATGAAATTTAACACATATGGCTACACAACCTAGTATATTGATTGAATGAAACAAGTATAAACACCATTACAACTCTAAATCTATTTAAATCCGTCAATCAAGGGAGTCATTCATCATGGTTTGCATTCCGTACAAATGTGAACTGTTTTAATTCTTAAATCACGAGACATTCTAATTGCCTCATGTGACTATGGCTCCTCTTATTGTTACCAGGACTTTTTTCATGCAATCACATTGAAATTAAATTTTGCTTCATCCTTAAAGACTATATTCGTTATGAAAAAAATGCCCATGGACCATCTATAACATGAATTCATTCAATTTAACAACCAATGGAGTCCTTTATCTTGAAATTCATTTCTTATTGATATTAATTATGGAATTCAAAATTAGAGACTGCCTCCCATCATTTCTCATTAGCAATGCTCATCTTTTAACTCCATACACACTTTTTGACACGTTGATCATGAAATTAACACATGTGGCTAAACAACCTAGTACATTGATTGAATCAAACAAGTATAAACACCATTACAACTCTAAATCTATTTAAATCCGTCAATCAAGGGAGTCTTTCATCATGGTTTGCATTCCGTACAAATGTGAACTGGTTTAATTCATAAATCACGAGACATTCTAATCGCCTCATGTGAATTAGGCCCCTCTTAATGTTACTTGGACTTTTTTCTTGCAATAACCTTGAATTTAAATTTTCCTTCATCCTTAATGACTATATTCGTTATGAAAAAAATGCCCATGGACCATCTATAACATGAATTCATTCAATTTAACAACCAATGGGGTCCTTGATCTTGAAATTCATTTCTTATTGATATTAATTGTGGAATTAAAAATTAGAGACAGCCTCCCATCATTTCTCATTAGCAATGCTCCTCTTTTGACTCCAAATACAATTGTTGACACATTGATCATGAAATTAACAAATGTGGCTAAACAACCTAGTATATTGATTGAATCAAACAAGTTTAAACACCATTACAGCTCCCAATCAATTTAAATCCGTCAATCAAGGAAGTCATTCATTAGGGTTTGTATTCCGTACAAATGAGAACTGGTTTAATTCATAAATCACGAGACATTCTAATCACCTTATGTGAATTAGGCTCCTCTTATTGTTACTAGGACATTTTTCATGCAATAACCTTGAAATTAAATTTTGCTTCATCCTTAATGGCTATATTCTTTATGAAAAAAATGCCCATGGACCATTTATAACATGAATTCATTCAATTTGACAACCAATGGAGTCCTTGATGTTGAAATTCATTTTTTATTGATATTAATTGCCTAATTCAAAATTAGAGAGTGCCTCAAATGATTTCACATTAGCAATGCTCCTCTTTTGACTCAAAACACACTTTTTGACACATTGATCATAAAATTAACACATGTAGCTAAACAACCTATTATATTAGTTGAATCAAACAAGTATAAAAACCATTAAAACTCTAAATCCATTTACATCTGTCAGTCAAAGGAGTCACTAATCATGGTTTGCATTCTGTACAAATGTGAACTGATTTAATTCTTAAATCACGAGACATTCTAATCGCCTCATGTGAATTAGGCTCCTCGTATTGTTACCAGTACTTTTTTCATGCAATAACCTTGAAATGAAATTTTGTTTCATCCTTAATGACTATATTCGTTATGAAAAAAATGCCCATGGATGATCTATAACATGAATTCATTCAATTTAACAACGAATGGAGTCCTTGATCTTGAAATTCATTTCTTATTGATATTAATTATGGAATTAAAAATTAAAGACAGCCTCCCATCATTTCTCATTAGCAATGCTCCTCTTTTGACTCCAAACACACTTTTTGACACATTGATCATGAAAGTAACACATGTGGCTAAACAACCTAGTATATTGATTGAATCAAACAAGTATAAACACCATTACAGCTCTCAATCTATTTAAATCCATCAATCAAGGGAGTCATTCATTATGGTTTGCATTCCCTACAAATGTGAACTAGTTTAATTCTTAAATCACGAGACATTCTAATCACCTCATGTGAATTAGGCTCCCCTAATAGTTACCAGGACTTTTGTTATGCAATAAACTTGAAATTAAATTTTGCTTGATCCTTAATGACTGTATTCGTTATAAAAAAAATGCCCATGAACCATTTATCACATGAATTCATTCAATTTAACAAACAATGGAGTACTTGATCTTGAAATTCATTTCTTATTGATCTTAATTGTTGAATTGATAAATAGAGATTGCCTCCCATCATTTGTCGTTAGCAATGCTCCTCTTTTGACTCCAAACACACTTTTTGACACATTGATCATGAAAGTAACACATATGGCTACACAACCTAGTATATTGATTGAATCAAACAAGTATAAACACCATTACAACTCTAAATCTATTTAAATCCGTTAATCAAGGGAGTCATTCATCATGGTTTGCATTCCGTACAAATGTGAACTGTTTTAATTCTTAAATCACGAGACATTCTAATTGCCTCATGTGAATATGGCTCCTCTTATTGTTACCAGGACTTTTTTCATGCAATCACCTTGTAATTAAATTTTGCTTCATCCTTAATGACTATATTTGTTATGAAAAAAATGCCCATGGACCATCTATAACATGAATTCATTCAATTTAACAACCAATGGAATCCTTGATCTTGAAATTCATTTCTTATTGATATTAATTATGGAATTGAAAATTAGAGACTCCCTCCTATCATTTCTCATTAGCAATGCTCATCTTTTGACTCCAAACACACTTTTTGACAGATTGATCATGAAATTAACACATGTGGCTAAACAACCTAGTATATTGATTGAATCAAACAAGTATAAACACCATTACAACTCTAAATCTATATAAATCAGTCAGTCAAGGGAGTCATTCATCATGGTTTGCATTTCGTACAAATGTGAACTGGTTTAATTCATAAATCACGAGACATTCTAATCGCATCATGTGAATTAGGCTCCTCTTATTGTTACCAGGACTTTTTCTTGCAATAACCTTGAATTTAAATTTTCCTTCATCCTTAATGACTATATTCGTTATGAAAAAAATGCCCATGGACCATCTATAACATGAATTCATTCAATTTAACAACCAATGGAGTCCTTGATCTTGAAATTCATTTCTTATTGATATTAATTGTGGAATTAAAAATTAAAGACAGCCTCCCATCATTTCTCATTAGCAATGCTCCTCTTTTGACTCCAAAACACACTTTTTTGACACATTGATCATGAAAGTAACACATGTGGCTAAACAACCTAGTATATTGATTGAATCAAACAAGTATGAACACCATTACAACTCTAAATCTATTTAAATCCGTCAATCAAATGAGTCATTCATCATGGTTTGCATTCCGTACAAATGTGAACTGGATTAATTCTTAAATCACGAGAGATTCTATTCGCCTCATGTGAATTAGGCCCCTCTTATTATAACCAGGACTTTTTTCTTGCAATAACCTTGAATTTAAATTTTCCTTCATCCTTAATGACTATATTCGTTATGAAAAAAATGCCCATCGACCATCTATAACATGAATTCATTCAATTTAACAACCAATGGAGTCCTTGATCTTGAAATTCATTTCTTATTGATATTAATTGTGGAATTAAAAATTAAAGACAGCCTCCCATCATTTCACATTAGCAATGCTCCTCTTTTGACTCCAAACACACTTTTTGACACATTGATCATGAAATTAACACATGTGGCTAAACAACCTAGTATATTGATTGAATCAAACAAGTATAAACACCATTACAACTCTAAATCTATTTAAATCCGTCAATCAAGGGAGTCATTCATCATGGTTTGCAATCCGTACAAATGTGAACTGGTTTAATTCTTAAATCACGAGACATTCTAATCGCCTCATGTGAATTAGGCCCCTCTTATTGTTACCAGGACTTTTTTCTTGCAATAACCTTGAATTTAAATTTTCCTTCATCCTTAATGACTATATTCGTTATGAAAAAAATGCCCATGGACCATCTATAACATGAATTCATTCAATTTAACAACCAATGGGGTCCTTGATCTTGAAATTCATTTCTTATTGATATTAATTGTGGAATTAAAAATTAGAGACAGCCTCCCATCATTTCTCATTAGCAATGCTCCTCTTTTGACTCCAAATACAATTGTTGACACATTGATCATGAAATTAACAAATGTGGCTAAACAACCTAGTATATTGATTGAATCAAACAAGTTTAAACACCATTACAGCTCCCAATCAATTTTAATCCGTCAATCAAGGGAGTCATTCATTAGGGTTTGTATTCCGTACAAATGAGAATTGGTTTAATTCTTAAATCACGAGACATTCTAATCACCTTATGTGAATTAGGCTCCTCTTATTGTTACTAGGACTTTTTTCATGCAATAACCTTGAAATTAAATTTTGCTTCATCCTTAATGGCTATATTCTTTATGAAAAAAATGCCCATGGACCATCTATAACATGAATTCATTCAATTTGACAACCAATGGAGTCCTTGATGTTGAAATTCATTTTTTATTGATATTAATTGTCTAATTCAAAATTAGAGAGTGCCTCAAATGATTTCACATTAGCAATGCTCCTCTTTTGACTCAAAACACACTTTTTGACACATTGATCATAAAATTAACACATGTAGCTAAACAACCTATTATATTGGTTGAATCAAACAAGTATAAAAACCATTAAAACTCTAAATCCATTTACATCTGTCAGTCAAAGGATTCATTAATCATGGTTTGCATTCTGTACAAATGTGAACTGATTTAATTCTTAAATCACGAGACATTCTAATCGCCTCATGTGAATTAGGCTCCTCGTATTGTTACCAGTACTTTTTTCATGCAATAACCTTGAAAT
Organism: Ceriops zippeliana; assembly: GCA_037897445.1. Taxonomy (NCBI): domain Eukaryota; kingdom Viridiplantae; phylum Streptophyta; class Magnoliopsida; order Malpighiales; family Rhizophoraceae; genus Ceriops; species Ceriops zippeliana. The sequence goes on from JBAPLH010001600.1 coordinate 25,609, forward strand.
GAAATTTTGTTTCATCCTTAATGACTATATTCGTTATGAAAATAATCCCCATGGACCATCTATAACATGAATTCATGCAATTTAACAACCAATGGAGTCCTTGATCTTGAAATTCATTTCTTATTGATATTAATTGTGGAATTAAAAATAAAAGACAGCCTCCCATCATTTCTCATTAGCAATGCTCCTCTTTTGACTCCAAACACACTTTTTGACATAATGATCATGAAATTAACACATGTGGCTAAACAACCTAGTATATTGATTGAATCAAGCAAGTATAAACACCATTACAACTCTAAATCTATTTAAATCCATCAATCAAGGGAGTCATTCATCATGGTTTGCATTCCGTACAAATGTGAACTGGTTTAATTCTTAAATCACGAGACATTCTAATCACCTCATGTGAATTAGGCTCCTCTTATTGTTACCAGGACTTTTTTCATGCAATAACCTTGAAATGAAATTTTGCTTCATCCTTAATGACTATATTCGTTATGAAAAAAATGCCCATGGATGATCTATAACATGAATTCATTCAATTTAACAACCAATGGAGTCTTTGATCTTGAAATTCATTTCTTATTGATATTAATTGTTGAATTCAAAATTAGAGATTGCCTCGCATCAGTTGTTGTTAGCGAGGCTCCTCTTTTGACTCCACACACACTTTTTGACACATTTATCATGAAATTAACACATGTGGCTAAAGAACCTAGTATATTGATTGAATCAAACAAGTATAAACACCATTACAACTCTAAATCTATTTAAATCCATCAATCAAGGGAGTCATGCATCATGGTTTGCATTCCGTACAAATGTGAACTGGTTTAATTCTTAAATCACGAGACATTCTAATCGCCTCATGTGAATTAGGCCCCTCTTATTGTTACCAGGACTTTTTTCTTGCAATAACCTTGAATTTGAATTTTCCTTCATCCTTAATGACTATATTCGTTATGAAAAAAATGCCCATGGACCATCTATAACATGAATTCATTCAATTTAACAACCAATGGGGTCCTTGATCTTGAAATTCATTTCTTATTGATATTAATTGTGGAATTACAAATTAGAGACAGCCTCCCATCATTTCTCATTAGCAATGCTCCTCTTTTGACTCCAAATACACTTTTTGACACATTAATCATGAAATTAACACATGTTGCTAAACAACCTAGTATATTGATTGAATCAAACAAGTTTAAACACCATTACAGCTCCCAATCAATTTAAATCCGTCAATCAAGGGAGTAATTCATTATGGTTTGTATTCCGTACAAATGTGAACTGGTTTAATTCTTAAATCAGGAGACATTCTAATCACCTCATGTGAATTAGGCTCCTCTTATTGTTACCAGGACTTTTCTCAAAATGCCCATGGACGATCTATAACATGAATTCATTCAATTTAACAACCAATGGAGTCCTTGATCTTGAAATTCATTTCTTATTGATATTAATTGTTGAATTCAAAATTAGAGATTGCTTCCCATCAGTTGTCGTTAGCAAGGCTCCTCTTTTATCTCCACACACTCTTTTTGACACATTGATCATGAAATTAACACATGTGGCTAAACAACCTAGTATATTGATTGAATCAAACAAGTATAAACACCATTACAACTCTAAATCTATTTAAATCCGTTAATCAAGGGAGTCATTCATCATGGTTTGCATTCCGTACAAATGTGAAATGGTTTCATTCTTAAATCACGAGACATTCTAATTGCCTCATGTCAATTATGCTCCTCTTATTGTTACCAGGACTTTTTTCATGCAATCACCTTGAAATTAAATTTTGCTTTATCATTAATGACTATATTCGTTATGAAAAAAATGCCCATGGACCATCTATAACATGAATTCATTCAATTTAACAACGAATGGAGTCCTTGATCTTGAAATTCATTTCTTATTGATATTAATTATGGAATTCAAAATTAGAGACTGCCTCCCATCATTTCTCATTAGCAACGCTCCTCTTTTGACTCCAAACACACTTTTTGACACACTGATCATGAAATTAACACATGTGGCTGAACAACCTACTATATTGATTGAATCAAACAAGTATAAACACCATTACAACTCTAAATCTATTTAATTCCATCAATCAAGGGAGTCATTCATAATGGTTTGCATTCCGTTCAAATGTGAACTGGTTTAATGCTTAAATCACAAGACATTCTAATCACCTCATGTGAATTAGGTTCCTCTTATTTTTACCAAGAATTGTTTATGCAATAACCTTGAAATTAAATTTTGCTTCATCCATAATGACTATATTCGTTATGAAAAAAATGCCCATGGACCATCTATAACATGAATTCATTCAATTTAACAACCAATGGAGTCCTTGATCTTGAAATTCATTTCTTATTGATATTAATTGTTGAATTCAAAATTAGAGATTGCCTCCCATCAGTTGTCGTTAGCAAGGCTCCTCTTTTGACTCCACACACACATTTTGACACAATGATCATGAAATTAACACATGTGGTTAAACAACCTAGTATATTGATTGAATCATACAAGTATAAACACCATTACAACTCTAAATCTATTTAAATCCGTCAATCAAGGGAGTCATTCAGCATGGTTTGCATTCCATACAAATGTGAATTGGTTTAATTCTTAAATCACGAGACATTCTAATTGCCTCATGTGAATTAGGCTCCTCTTATTGTCACCAGGACTTTTTTCATGCAATCACCTTGAAATTAAATTTTGCTTCATCCTTAATGACTATATTCGTTACGAAAAAAATGCCCATGGACCATCTATAACATGAATTTATTCAATTTAACAATGAATGGAGTCCTTGATCTTGAAATTCATTTCTTATTGATATTAATTATGGAATTCAAAATTAGAGACTGCCTCCCATCATTTCTCATTAGCAATGATCCTCTTTTGACTCCAAACACACGTTTTGACACATCGATCATGAAATTAACACATGTGGTTGAACAACCTAGTATATTGATTGAATCAAACAAGTATAAACACCATTACAACTCTAAATCTATTTAAATCCGTCAATCAAGGTAGTCATTCATCATGGTTTGCATTCCGTACAAATGTGAACTGGTTTAGTGCTTAAATCACGAGACATTCTAATCACCTCATGTGAATTAGGTTCCTCTTATTTTTACCAGGAATTTTTTATGCAATAACCTTGAAATTAAATTTTGCTTCATCCTTAATGACTATATTCGTTATGAAAAAAATGCCCATGGACCATCTATAACATGAATTCATTCAATTTAACAACCAATGGAGTCCTTGATCTTGAAATTCATTTATTATTGATATTAATTGTGGAATGGAAAATTAGAGACAGCCTCTCATCATTTCTCATTAGCAATTGTCCTCTTTTGACTCCAAACACACTTTTTGACACATTGATTATGAAATTAGCACATGTGGCTAAACAACCTAGTATATTGATTGAATCAAACAAGTATAAACTCCATTACAACTCTAAATCTATTTAAATCCATCAATCAAGGGAGTCATTTATCATGGTTTGCATTCGGTACAAATGTGAATTGGTGTTATTCTTAAATCACGAGACATTCTAATCACCTCATGTGAATTAGGCTCCCCTTATTGTTATCAGGACTTTTGCCATGCAATAAACTTGAAATTAAATTTTTCTTGATCCTTAATGACTATATTCGTTCGGAAAAGAATGCCCATGGACCATCTATCACATGAATTCATTCAATTTAACAAACAATGGAGTACTTGATCTTGAATTTCATTTCTTATTGATCTTAATTGTTCAATTCATAAATAGAGATTGCCTCCCATCATTTGTCATTAGCAAGGAACCTCTTTTGACTCCACACACACTTTTTGACACATTGATCATGAAATGAACACATGTGGCTAAACAACCTAGTATATTGATTGAATCAAACAAGTATAAACACCATTACAACTCTAAATCTATTTAAATCCGTCAATCAAGGGAGTCATTCATCATGGTTTGCATTCCGTACAAATGTGAACTGGTTTAATTCTTAAATCACGAGAGATTCTAATCACCTCATCTGAATTAGGCTCCTCTTCTTGTTACCAGGACATTTTTCATTCACTAACCTTGAAATTAAATTTTGCTTCCTCCTTAATGACTATATTTGTTATGAAGAAAATGCCCATGGACCATCTATAACATGAATTCATTCAATTTAACAAACAATGGAGTCCTTGATCTTGAATTTCATTTCTTATTGATATTAATTGTTGAATTCAAAATTAGAGATTGCCTCCCATCATTTATCGTTAGTAAGGCTCCTCTTTTGACTCCAGACACACTTTTTGACACATTGATCATGAATTTAAACAACCTAGTATATTGATTAAATCAATCAAGTATAAACAACATTACAACTCAAAATCTATTTAAATCCTTGAATCAAAGGACTCATGCATGATGGTTTCCATTTCGTACAAATGTGAACTGGTTTAATTCATAAATCATGAGACATTCTAATCGCCTCATGTGAATTAGGCTCCTCTTATTGTTAACAGGACTTTTTTCATGCAATAACCTTGAATTTAAATTTTCCTTCATCCTTAATGACTATATTCGTTGTGAAAAAAATGCCCATGGACCATCTATAACATGAATTCATTCAATTTAACAACCAATAGAGTCCTTGATCTTGAAATTCATTTCTTATTGATATTAGTTGTTCAATTCAAAATTAGAGAGTGCCTCAAATGATTTCAAATTAGCAATGCTCCTCTTTTGACTCCAAACACACCTTTTGACACATTGAACATAAAATTAACACATGTAGCTAAACGACCTATTATATTGATTGAATCAAACAAGTATTAAAACCATTAAAACTCTATATTCATTTAAATCCGTCAGTCAAAGGAGTCATTCATCATGGTTTGGATTCGGTACAAATGTGAACTAATTTAATTCTTAAATCACGAGTGATTCTAATCGCCTCATGTGAATTAGGCTGCTCTAATTGTTACCAGGACATTTTTCATGCAATAACCTTGAAATTAAATTTTGCTTCGTCCTTAATGACTATATTCGTTATGAAAAAAATGCCCATGGACCATCTATAACATGAATTCATTCAATTTAACAACCAATCGAGTCCTTGATCTTGAAATTCATTTCTTATTGATATTAATTGTGGAATTGAAAATTAGAGACAGCCACTCATCATTTCTCATTAGCAATTGTCATCTTTTGACTCCAAATAAACTTTTTGACACCATCTGTTTAATGCTTAAATCACGAGACATTCTAATCACCTCATGTGAATTAGGTTGCTCCTATTTCTACTATGAATTTTTTATGCAATAACCTTGAAATTAAAATTTGCTTCATCCTTAATGACTATATTCTTTACGGAAAAAATGCCCATGGACCATCTATAACATGAATTCATTCAATTTAACAACCAATGGAGTCCTTGATGTTGAAATTCATTTTTTATTGATGTTAATCGTTCAATTCAAAATTAGAGAGTGCCTCAATTGATTTCACATTAGCAATGCTCCTCTTTTGACTCCAAACACACTTTTTGACACATTGATCATAAAATTAACACATGTAGCTAAACAACCTATTATATTAATTGAATCAAACAAGTATAAAAACCATTAAAACTCTAAATCCATTTGAATCCGTCAGTCAAAGGAGTCATTCATCATGGTTTGCATTCTCTACAAATGTGAACTGATTTAATTCTTAAATCACGAGACATTCTAATCGCCTCATGTGAATTAGGCTCCTCTTATTGATACCAGGACTTTTTTCATGCAATAACCTTGAAATTAAATTTTGCTTCATCCTTAATGACTATATTCGTTATCAAAAAGATGCCCATGGACCATCTATAACATGAAATCATTCAATTTAACAACCAATGGAGTCATTGATATTGAAATTCATTTTTTTATTGATATTAATTGTTCAATTAAAAATTAGAGAGTGCCTCAATTGATTTCACATTAGTAATTCTCCACTTTTGACTCCAAACACACTTTTTGACACATTGATCATAAAATTAACAGATGTAGCTAAACAACCTATTATATTGATTGAATCAAACAAGTATAAAAACCATTAAAACTCTAAATCCATTTAAATCCGTCAGTCAAAGTAGTCATTCATCATGGTTTGCATAGTGTGCAAATGTGAACTGATTTAATTCTTAAATCACGAGACTTTCTAACCGCCTCATGTGAATTGGGCTCCTCTTATTGTTACTAGGACTTTTTTCATGCAATAACCTTGAAATTAAATTTTGCTTCATCCTTAATGCCTATAATCTTTATGAAAAAAATGCCCATGGACCATCTATAACATGAATTCATTCAATTTAACAACCAATAGAGTCCTTGATGTTGAAATTCATTTTTTATTGATATTAATTGTTCAATTCAAAATTAGAGAGTGCCTCAATTGATTTCTCATTAGCAATGCTCCTCTTTTGACTCCAAACACACTTTTTGACACATTGATCATAAAATTAACACATGTAGCTAAACAACATATTATATTGATTGAATCAAACAAGTATAAAAACCTTCACAACTCTAAATCCATTTAAATCCGTCAGTCAAAGCAGTCATTCATCATGATTTACATTCTGTACAAATGTGAACTGGTTTAATTCTTAAATCACGAGACATTCTAATCGCCTCATGTGAATTAGGCTCCTCTTATTGTTACGAGGACTTTTTTCATGCAATAACCTTGAAATGAAATTTTGCTTCATCCTTAATGACTATATTCGTTATGAAAAAATGCCCATGGACGATCTATAACATGAATTCATTCAATTTAACAACCAAAGGAGTCCTTGATCTTGAAATTCATTTCTTATTGATATTAATTGGGGAATTAAAAATTAAAGACAGCCTCCCATCATTTATCATTAGCAATGTCTCCTCTTTTGACTCCAAACACACTTTTTGACACATTGATCATGAAAGTAACACATGTGGCTAAACAACCTAGTATATTGATTGAATCAAACGAGTATAAACACCATTACAACTCTAAATCTATTTAAATCCATCAATCAAGGGAGTCATTCATCATGGTTTGTATTCTGTACAAATGTGAACTGGTTTAATGCTTAAATCCCGAGACATTCTAATCACCTCATGTGAATTAGGCTCCTCTTATTGTTACTAGGACTTTTTTCATGCAATAACCTTGAAATTAAATTTTGCTTCATCCTTAATGCCTATATTCTTTATGAAAAAAATGTCCATGGACCATCTATAACATGAATTCATTCAATTTAACAACCAATGGAGTCCTCGATGTTGAAATTCATTTTTTATTGATATTAATTGTTCAATTCAAAATTAGAGAGTGCCTCAAATGATTTCACATTAGTAATGCTCCTCTTTTGACTCAAAACACACTTTTTGACACATTGATCATAAAATTAACACATGTAGCTAAACAACCTACTATATTGATTGAATCAAACAAGTATAAAAATCATTAAAACTCTAAATCCATTTAAATCCGTCAGTCAAACAAGTCATTCATCATGGTTTGCATTCTGTACAAATGTGAACTGATTTAATTCTTAAATCATGAGACATTCTAATCTGCTCATGTGAATTAGGCTCCTCATATTCTTACCAGTACTTTTTTCATGCAATAACCTTGAAATTAAATTTTGCTTCATCCTTAATGACTATATTCGTTATGAAAAAATTTCCCATGGACCATCTATAACATGAATTCATTCAATTTAACAACCAATAGAGTCCTTGATGTTGAAATTCATTTTTTATTGATATTAATTGTTCAATTCAAAAATAGATAGTGCGTCAATGGATTTCACATTAGCAATGCTCCTCTTTTCACTCCAAACACACTTTTTGACACATTGATCATAAAATTAACACATGTAGCTAAACAACATATTATATTGATTGAATCAAACAAGTATAAAAACCTTCACAACTCTAAATCCATTTAAATCCGTCAGTCAAAGCAGTCATTCATCATGATTTACATTCTGTACAAATGTGAACTGGTTTAATTCTTAAATCACGAGACATTCTAATCGCCTCATGTGAATTAGGCTCCTCTTATTGTTACCAGGACTTTTTTCATGCAATAACCTTGAAATGAAATTTTGCTTCATCCTTAATGACTATATTCGTTATGAAAAAATGCCCATGGACGATCTATAACATGAATTCATTCAATTTAACAACCAAAGGAGTCCTTGATCTTGAAATTCATTTCTTATTGATATTAATTGGGGAATTAAAAATTAAAGACAGCCTCCCATCATTTATCATTAGCAATGTCTCCTCTTTTGACTCCAAACACACTTTTTGACACATTGATCATGAAAGTAACACATGTGGCTAAACAACCTAGTATATTGATTGAATCAAAAAAGTATAAACACCATTACAACTCTAAATCTATTTAAATCCGTCAATCAAGGGAGTCATTCATCATGGTTTGCATTCCGTACAAATGTGAACTGGTTTAATGCTTAAATCCCGAGACATTCTAATCACCTCATGTGAATTAGGCTCCTCTTATTGTTACTAGGACTTTTTTCATGCAATAACCTTGAAATTAAATTTTGCTTCATCCTTAATGCCTATATTCTTTATGAAAATAATGCCCATGGACCATCTATAACATGAATTCATTCAATTTAACAACCAATGGAGTCCTTGATGTTGAAATTCATTTTTTATTGATATTAATTGTTCAATTCAAAATTAGAGAGTGCCTCAAATGATTTCACATTAGCAATGCTCCTCCTTTGACTCAAAACACACTTTTTGACACATTGATCATAAAATTTACACATGTAGCTAAACAACCTATTATATTGATTGAATCAAACAAGTATAAAAACTATTAAAACTCTAAATCCATTTAAATCCGTCAGTCAAAGGAGTCATTCATCATGGTTTGCATTCTGTACAAATGTGAACTGATTTAATTCTTAAATCATGAGACATTCTAATCTCCTCATGTGAATTAGGCTCCTCTTATTGTTACCAGGACTTTTTTCATGCAATAACCTTGAAATTAAATTTTGCTTCATCCTTAATGACTATATTTGTTATGAAAAAAATGCCCATGGACCATGTATAACATCAATTCATTCAATTTAACAACCAATGTAGTCCTTGATGTTGAAATTCATTTTTTATTGATATTAATTGTTCAATTCAAAATTAGAGAGTGCCTCAATGGATTTCACATTGGCAATGCTCCTCTTTTCACTCCAAACACACTTTTTGACACATTGATCATAAAATTAACAGATGTAGCTAAACAACCTATTATATTGATTGAATCAAACAAGTATAAAACCTTTAAAACTCTAAATCCATTTAAATCCGTCAGTCAAAGGAGTCATTCATCATGATTTGCATTCTGTACAAATGTGAACTGGTTTAATTCTTAAATCACGAGACATTCTAATCGCCTCATGTGAATTAGGCTCCTCTTATTGTTATCAGGACTTTTTTCATGCAATAACCTTGAATTGAAATTTTGCTTCATGCTTAATGACTATATTCGTTACAAAAAAATGCCCATGGACGATCTATAACATGAATTCATTCAATTTAACAACCAATAGAGTCCTTGATCTTGAAATTCATTTCTTATTGATATTAATTATGTAATCAAAATGAAAGACAGCCTCCCATCATTTCTCATTAGCAATGCTCCTCTTTTGACTCCAAACACACTTTTTGACACATTGATCATGAAAGTAACACATGTGGCTAAACAACCTAGTATATTGATTGAATCAAACAAGTATAAACACCATTACAGCTCTCAATCTATTTAAATCCGTCAATCAAGGGAGTCATTCATTAATGTTTGCATTCGGTACAAATGTAAACTGGTTTCATTCTTAAATCACGAGACATTCTAATCGCCTCATGTGAATTAGGCTCCTCTTATTGTTACCAGGATGTTTTTCATGCAATACCCTTGAAATGAAATTTTGCTTCATCCTTAATGACTACATTCGTTATGAAAAAATGCCCATGGACGATCTATAACATGAATTCATTCAATTTAACAACCAATGGAGTCCTTGATCTTGAAATTCATTTCTTATTGATATTAATTGTGGAATAAAAAATGAAAGACAGCCTCCCATCATTTCTCATTAGCAATGCTCCTCGTTTGACTCCAAACACACTTTTTGACACATTAATCATGAAAGTAACACATGTGGCTAAACAACCTAGTATATTGATTGAATCAAACAAGTATAAACACCATTACAGCTCTCAATCTATTTAAATCCATCAATCAAGGGATTTTTTCATTATAGTTTGCATTCGGTACAAATGTAAACTGGTTTAATTCTTAAATCAAGAGACATTCTAATCACCTCATGTGAATTAGGCACCTCTTATCGTTACTAGGACTTTTTTCATGCAATAACCTTGAAATTAAATTTTGCTTCATCCTTAATGCCTATATTCTTTATGAAAAAAATGCCCTTGGACCATCTATAACATGAATTCATTCAATTTAACAACCAATGGAGTCCTTGATGTTGAAATTCATTTTTTATTGATATTAATTGTTCAATTCAAAATTATAGAGTGCCTCAATTGATTTCACATTAGCAATGCTCCTCTTTTGACTCCAAACACCCTTTTTGACACATTGATGATAAAATTAACTCATGTAGCTAAACAACCTATTATATTGATTGAATCAAACAAGTATAAAACCTTTAAAACTCTAAATCCATTTAAATCCATCAGTCAAAGGAGTCATTCATCATGATTTGAATTCTGTACAAATGTGAACTGGTTTAATTCTTAAATCACGAGACATTATATTCGCCTCATGTGAATTAGGCTCCTCTTACTGTTATCAGGACTTTTTTCATGCAATAACCTTGAATTGAAATTTTGCTTCATCCTTAATGACTACATTCGTTATGAAAAAATGCCCATGGACGATCTATAACATGAATTCATTCAATTTAACAACCAATGGAGTCCTTGATCTTGAAATTGATTTCTTATTGATATTAATTGTGGAATCAAAAATGAAAGACAGCCTCCCATCATTTATCATTAGCAACGCTCCTCTTTTGACTCCAAACACACTTTTTGACACATTGATCATGAAAGTAACACATGTGGCTAAACAACCTAGTATATTGATTGAATCAAACAAGTATAAACACCATTACAGCTCTCAATCTATTTAAATTCGTCAATCAAGGGAGTCATTCATTATGGTTTGCATTCGGTACAAATGTATACTGGTTTAATTCTTAAATCACGAGACATTCTAATCACCTCATGTGAATTAGGCTCCTCTTATTGTTACTAGGACCTTTTTCATGCAATAACCTTGAAATTAAATTTTGCTTCATCCTTAATGCCTATATTCTTTATGAAAAAAATGCCCATTGACCATCTATAACATGAATTCATTCAATTTAACAACCAATGGAGTCCTTGATGTTGAAATTCATTTTTTATTGATATTAATTGTTCAATTCAAAATTAGAGAGTGCCTCAAATGATTTCACATTAGCAATGCTCCTCTTTTGACTCCAAACACACTTTTTGACACATTGATCATAAAATTAACACATGTAGCTAAACAACCTATTATATTGATTGAATCAAACAAGTATAAAAACCTTTAAAACTCTAAATCCATTTGAATCCGTCAGTCAAACGAGTCATTCATCATGATTTGCATTCTGTACAAATGTGAACTGTTTTATTTCTTAAATCACGAGACATTCTAATCGCCTCATGTGAATTAGGCTCCTCTTATTGTTACCAGGACGTTTTTCATGCAATACCCTTGAAATGAAATTTTGCTTCATCCTTAATGACTACATTCGTTATGAAAAAATGCCCATGGATGATCTATAACATGAATTCATTCAATTTAACAACCAATGGAGTCCTTGATCTTGAAATTCATTTCTTATTGATATTAATTGTGGAATAAAAAATGAAAGACAGCCTCCCATCATTTCTCATTAGCAATGCTCCTCGTTTGACTCCAAACACACTTTTTGACACATTAATCATGAAAGTAACACATGTGGCTAAACAACCTAGTATATTGATTGAATCAAACAAGTATAAACACCATTACAGCTCTCAATCTATTTAAATCCGTCAATCAAGGGAGCTTTTTCATTATGGTTTGCATTCGGTACAAATGTAAACTGGTTTAATTCTTAAATCACGTGACATTCTAATCACCTCATGTGAATTAGGCTCCTCTTATCGTTACTAGGACTTTTTTCATGCAATAACCTTGAAATTAAATTTTGCTTCATCCTTAATGCCTATATTCTTTATGAAAAAAATGCCCTTGGACCATCTATAACATGAATTCATTCAATTTAACAACCAATGGAGTCCTTGATGTTGAAATTCATTTTTTATTGATATTAATTGTTCAATTCAAAATTATAGAGTGCCTCAATTGATTTCACATTAGCAATGCTCCTCTTTTGACTCCAAACACCCTTTTTGACACATTGATGATAAAATTAACTCATGTAGCTAAACAACCTATTATATTGATTGAATCAAACAAGTATAAAACCTTTAAAACTCTAAATCCATTTAAATCCATCAGTCGAAGGAGTCATTCATCATGATTTGCATTCTATACAAATGTGAACTGGTTTAATTCTTAAATCACGAGACATTCTATTCGCCTCATGTGAATTAGGCTCCTCTTACTATTATCAGGACTTTTTTCATGCAATAACCTTGAATTGAAACTTTGCTTCATCCTTAATGACTACATTCGTTATGAAAAAATGCCCATGGACGATCTATAACATGAATTCATTCAATTTAACAACCAATGGAGTCCTTGATCTTGAAATTGATTTCTTATTGATATTAATTGTGGAATCAAAAATGAAAGACAGCCTCCCATCATTTCTCATTAGCAACGCTCCTCTTTTGACTCCAAACACACTTTTTGACACATTGATCATGAAAGTAACACATGTGGCTAAACAACCTAGTATATTGATTGAATCAAACAAGTATAAACACCATTACAGCTCTCAATCTATTTAAATTCGTCAATCAAGGGAGTCATTCATTATGGTTTGCATTCGGTACAAATGTATACTGGTTTAATTCTTAAATCACGAGACATTCTAATCACCTCATGTGAATTAGGCTCCTCTTATTGTTACTAGGACTTTTTTCATGCAATAACCTTGAAATTAAATTTTGCTTCATCCTTAATGACTATATTCGTTATGAAAAAATTGCCCATGGACCATCTATAACATCAATTCATTCAATTTAACAACCAATGGAGTCCTTGAAGTTGAAATTCATTTTTTATTGATATTAATTGTTCAATTCAAAATTAGAGAGTGCCTCAAATGATTTCACATTAGTAATGCTCCTCTTTTGACTCAAAACACACTTTTTGACACATTGATCATAAAATTAACTCATGTAGCTAAACAACCTATTATATTGATTGAATCAAACAAGTATAAAACCTTTAAAACTCTAAATCCATTTAAATCCATCAGTCAAACGAGTCATTCATCATGGTTTGCATTCTGTACAAATGTGAACTGATTTAATTCATAAATCATGAGACATTCTAATCTGCTCATGTGAATTAGGCTCCTCAAATTGTTACCAGTACTTTTTTCATGCAATAACCTTGAAATTAAATTTTGATTCATCCTTAATGACTATATTCATTATGAAAAAATTGCCCATGGACCATCTATAACATGAATTCATTCAATTTAACAACCAATGGAGTCCTTGATGTTGAAATTCATTTTTTATTGATATTAATTGTTCAATTCAAAATTAGAGAGTGCCTCAAATGATTTCATATTAGTAATGCTCCTCTTTTGACTCAAAACACACTTTTTGACACATTGATCATAAAATTAACACATGTAGCTAAACAACCTATTATATTGATTAAATCAAACAAGTATAAAAACCATTAAAACTCTAAATCCATTTAAATCCGTCAGTCAAAGGAGTCATTCATCATGGTTTGCATTCTGTACAAATGTGAACTGATTTAATTCTTAAATCATGAGACATTCTAATCTGCTCATGTGAATTAGGCTCCTCATATTGTTACGAGTACTTTTTTCATGCAATAACCTTGAAATTAAATTTTGCTTCATCCTTAATGACTATATTCGTTATGAAAAAATTGCCCATGGACCATCTATAACATCAATTCATTCAATTTAACAACCAATGGAGTACTTGATGTTGAAATTCATTTTTTATTGATATTAATTGTTCAATTCAAAATTAGACAATGCCTCAATGGATTTCACATTAGCAATGCTTCTCTTTTCACTCTAAACACACTTTTTGACACATTGATCATAAAATTAACACATGTAGCTAAACAACCTATTATATTTATTGAATCAAACAAGTATAAAACCTTTAAAACTCTAAATCCATTTAAATCCGTCAGTCAAAGGAGTCATTTATCATGGTTTGCATTCTGTACAAATGTGAACTGATTTAATTCTTAAATCATGAGACATTCTAATCTGCTCATTTGAATTAGGCTCCTCATATTGTTACCAGTACTTTTTTCATGCAATAACCTTGAAATTAAATTTTGCTTCATCCTTAATGACTATATTCGTTATGAAAAAATTGCCCATGGACCATCTATAACATCAATTCATTCAATTTAACAACCAATGGAGTACTTGATGTTGAAATTCATTTTTTATTGATATTAATTGTTCAATTCAAAATTAGACAATGCCTCAATGGATTTCACATTAGCAATGCTTCTCTTTTCACTCTAAACACACTTTTTGACACATTGATCATAAAATTAACACATGTAGCTAAACAACCTATTATATTGATTGAATTAAACAAGTATAAAAACCATTAAAACTCTAAATCCATTTAAATTCGTCTGTCAAAGAAGTCATTCATCAAGGTTTGCATTCTGTACAAATGTGAACTGATTTAATTCTTAAATCATGAGACATTCTAATCTGCTCATGTGAATTAGGCTCCTCATATTGTTACCAGTACTTTTTTGATGCAATAACCTTGAAATTAAATTTTGATTCATCCTTAATGACTATATTCGTTATGAAAAAATTGCCCATGGACCATCTATAACATCAATTCATTCAATTTAACAACCAATGGAGTACTTGATGTTGAAATTCATTTTTTATTTATATTAATTGTTCAATTCAAAATTAGATAGTGCCTCAATGGATTTCATATTAGCAATGCTCCTCTTTTCACTCTAAACACACTTTTTGACACATTGATCATAAAATTAACACATGTAGCTAAACAACCTATTATATTTATTGAATCAAACAAGTATAAAAACTATTAAAACTCTAAATCCATTTAAATCCGTCAGTCAAAGGAGTCATTCATCATGGTTTGCATTCTGTACAAATGTGAACTGATTTAATTCTTAAATCATGAGACATTCTAATCTGCTCATGTGAATTAGGCTCCTCTTATTGTTACCAGGACTTTTTTCATGCAATAACCTTGAAATGAAATTTTGCTTCATCCTTAATGACTACATTCGTTATGAAAAAATGCCCATGGATGATCTATAACATGAATTCATTCAATTTAACAACCAATGGATTCCTTGATCTTGAAATTCATTTCTTATTGATATTAATTGTGGAATCAAAAATGAAAGACAGCCTCGCATCATTTCTCATTAGCAATGCTCCTCTTTTGACTCCAAACACACTTTTTGACACATTGATCATGAAAGTAACACATGTTGCTAAACAACCTAGTAGATTGATTGAATCAAACAAGTATAAACACCATTACAATTCTCAATCTATTTAAATCCGTCAATCAAGGGAGTCATTCATTATGGTTTGCATTCGGTACAAATGTAAACTGATTTAATTCTTAAATCACGAGACATTCTAATCACCTCATGTGAATTAGGCTCCTCTTATTGTTACTAGGACGTTTTTCATGCAATAACCTTGAAATTAAAATTTGCTTCATCCTTAATGCCTATATTCTTTATGAAAAAAATGCCCTTGGACCATCTATAACATGAATTCATTCAATTTAACAACCAATGGAGTCCTTGATGTTGAAATTCATTTTTTATTGATATTAATTGTTCAATTCAAAATTAGAGAGTGCCTCAATTGATTTCACATTAACAATGCTCCTCCTTTGACTCCAAACACACTTTTTGACACATTGATCATAAAATTAACACATGTAGCTAAACAACCTATTATATTGATTGAATCAAACAAGTATAAAAACCTTTAAAACTCTAAATCCATTTGAATCCATCAGTCAAAGGAGTCACTCATCATGATTTGCATTCTGTACAAATGTGAACTGGTTTATTTCTTAAATGATGAGACATTCTAATCGCCTCATGTGAATTAACACATGTGGCTAAACAACCTAGTATATTGATTAAATCAAACAAGTATAAAGACCATTAAAACACTAAATCTATTTAAATCTGTCAATCAAAGGAGTCATTCATCATAGTTTGCATTACGTACAATTGTGAACATGTTTAATTCTTAAATCACAAGACATTCTATTCACCTCATGTAAATTAGACTCCTCTTATTGCTACTAGAACTATTTTTCATGCAACAACCTCGAAATGAACTATTGCTTTATCCTTAATAACTATATTCATTATGAAAAAAATGCCCATGGACCATCTATAACAAGAATTCACTCAATTTAACAAACAATGGAGTCCTGGATCTTGAATTTCATTTCTTATTGATATTAATTGTTGAATTGGAAATCAGAGATAGCCCCCCATCATTTCTCGTTAGCAATGCTCCACTTTTGACTCCAAACACATTTTTTGACACATTGATCATGAAACTAACACATGTGGCTGAACAACGTATATTGATTGAATCAAACAACTATAAAGACCATTAAAACTCTAAATCTGTTTAAATCCATCAAACAAAGGAGTCATTCATCATTGTTTACATTCCGTACAAATGTGAACAGGTTTCATTCTTAAATCACGAGACATTCTAATCACCTCATGTGAATTAGGCTCCTCTTCTTGTTACGAGGACTATTTTCATGCAATAACCTTGAAATAAAATTTTGCTTCATCCTTAGTCACTATATTCGTTATGAAAAAAATGCCATGCACCATCTATAACATGAATTCATTCAATTTAACAAACAATGGAGTCCTTGATCTTGAATTTCATTTCTTATTGATATTAATTGTTGACTTCAAAATTAGAAAATGCTTGCCATCATTTCTCATTAGCAATGCTCCTCTTCTGGCTCCAAACACACTTTTTGACACATTGATCATGAAATTAACACATGTGGCTAAACAACCTAGTATATTGATTAAATCAATCAAGTATAAAGACCATTAAAACACTAAATCTATTCAAATCTGTCAATCAAAGGAGTCATTCATCATGGTTTGCATTATGTACAAATGTGAACAGGTTTAATTCTTAAATCACGAGACATTCTAATCACCTCATGTAAATTAGACTTTTCTTATTGCTACTAGAACTATTTTTCATGCAATAACATCAAAATTCACTTTTGCTTTATCCTTAATGACTATATTCGTTATGAAAAAAATGCCCGTGGACCGTCTAGAACAAGAATTCATTCAATTTAACAAACAATGGAGTCCTGGATCTTGAATTTCATTTCTTATTGATATTAGTTGTTGAATAGAAAATCAGAGACAGCCTCCCATCATTTCTCATTAGCAATGCTCCTCTTTTGACTCCAAACACACTTTTTGACACATTGATCATGAAACTAACACATATGGCTAAAGAACCTAGTATATTGATTAAATCAAACAAGTATAAAGACCATTAAAACTCTAAATCTATTTAAATCTGTCAATCAAAGGAGTCATTCATCATGGTTTGCATTATGTACAAATGTGAACAGGTTTAATTCTTAAATCACGAGACATTCTAATCAGCTCATGTAAATTAGGCTCCTTTTATTGCTACTAGAACTATTTTTCATGCAACAACCTTGAAATTAACTTTTGCTTTATCCTTAATGACTATATTCATTATGAAAAAAATGCCCATGGACCATCTATAACAAGAATTCATTCAATTTAACAAACAATAGAGTCCTGGATCATGAATTTCATTTGTTATTGATATTAGTTGTTGAATTGAAAATCAGAGATAGCCTCCCATCATTTCTCGCTAGCAATGCTCCTCTTCTGACTTCAAACACACTTTTTGACACATTGATCATGAAATTAACACATGTGGCTAAACAACCTAGTATATTGATTAAATCAATCAAGTATAAAGACTATTAAAACACTAAATCTATTTAAATCTGTCAATCAAAGGAGTCATTCATCATGGTTTGAATTACGTACAATTGTGAACAGGTTTAATTCTTAACTCACGAGACATTCTAATCACCTCATATAAATTAGACTCCTCTTATTGCTGCTAGAACTATTTTTCATGCAACAACCTCGAAATTAACTTTTTCTTTATCCTTAATGACTATATTCATTATGAAAAAAATGCCCATGGACCATCTATAACAAGAATTCACTCAATTTAACAAACAATGGAGTCCTGGATATTGAATTTCATTTCTTATTGATATTAATTTTTGAATTGAAAATCAGAGATAGCCTCCCATCATTTCTCATTAGCAATGCTCCTCTTCTGACTCCAAACACACTTTTTGACACATTGATCATGAAATTAACACATGTGGCTAAACAACCTAGTATATTGATTAAATCAATCAAGTATAAAGACCATTAAAACACTAAATCTATTCAAATCTGTCAATCAAAGGAGTCATTCATCATGGTTTGCATTATGTACAAATGTGAATAGGTTTAATTCTTAAATCACGAGACATTCTAATCACCTCATGTAAATTAGACTTTTCTTATTGCTACTAGAACTATTTTTCATGCAATAACATCAAAATTCACTTTTGCTTTATCCTTAATGACTATATTCGTTATGAAAAAAATGCCCGTGGACCGTCTAGAACAAGAATTCATTCAATTTAACAAACAATGGAGTCCTGGATCGTGAATTTCATTTCTTATTGATATTAGTTGTTGAATTGAAAATCAGAGACAGCCTCCCATCATTTCTAATTAGCAATGCTCCTCTTTTGACTCCAAACACACTTTTTGACACATTGATCATGAAACTAACACATATGGCTAAAGAACCTAGTATATTGATTCAATCAAACAAGTATAAAGACCATTAAAACACTAAATCTATTTAAATCTGTCAATCAAAGGAGTCATTCATCATGGTTTGCATTACGTACAAATGTGAACAGGTTTAATTCTTAAATCACGAGTCATTCTAATCACCTCATGTAAATTAGGCTCCTCTTATTGCTACTAAAACTATTTTTCATGCAATAACCTCGAAATTAAATTTTGCTTTATCTTTCATGACTATATTCATTATGAAAAAAATGCCCATGGACCATCTATAACAAGAATTCACTCAATTTAATAAACAATGGAGTCCTGCATCTTGAATTTCATTTCTTATTGATATTAGTTGTTCAATTGAAAATCAGAGACAGCCTCCCATCATTTCTCGTTAGCAATGCTCCTCTTCTGACTCCAAACACACTTTTTGACACATTGATCATGAAATTAACACATGTGGCTAAAGAACCTAGTATATTGATTAAATCAATCAAGTATAAGGACCATTAAAACACTAAATCTATTTAAATCTTTCAATCAAAGGAGTCATTCATCATGGTTTGCATTACGTACAATTGTGAACAGGTTTAATTCTTAACTCACGAGACATTCTAATCACCTCATGTAAATTAGACTCCTCTTATTGCTACTAAAACAATTTTTCATGCAATAACCTCGAAATTAAATTTTGCTTTATCTTTCATGACTATATTCATTATGAAAAAAATGCCCATGGACCATCTATAACAAGAATTCACTCAATTTAATAAACAATGGAGTCCTGCATCTTGAATTTCATTTCTTATTGATATTAGTTGTTCAATTGAAAATCAGAGATAGCCTCCCATCATTTTTCGTTAGTAATGCTCCTCTTCTGACTCCAAACACACTTTTTGACACATTGATCATGAAATTAACACGTGGCTAAACAACCTAGTATATTGATTAAATCAATCAAGTATAAAGACCATTAAAACACTAAATCTATTTAAATCTGTCAATAAAAGGAGTCATTCATCAAGGTTTGCATTACGTACAATTGTGAACAGGTTTAATTCTTCAATCACGAGACATTCTAATCACCTCATGTAAATTAGACTCCTCTTATTGCTACTACAACTATTTATCATGCAATAACATCAAAATTAACTTTTGCTTTATCCTTAATGACTATATTCGTTATGAAAAAAATGCCCATGGACCGTCTAGAACAAGAATTCATTCAATTTAACAAACAATGGAGTCCTGGATCGTGAATTTCATTTCTTATTGATATTAGTTGTTGAATTGAAAATCAGAGACAGCCTCCCATCATTTCTAATTAGCAATGCTCCTCTTTTGACTCCAAACACACTTTTTGACACATTGATCATGAAACTAACACATATGGCTAAAGAACCTAGTATATTGATTCAATCAAACAAGTATAAAGACCATTAAAACACTAAATCTATTTAAATCTGTCAATCAAAGGAGTCATTCATCATGGTTTGCATTACGTACAAATGTGAACAGGTTTAATTCTTAAATCACGAGTCATTCTAATCACCTCATGTAAATTAGGCTCCTCTTATTGCTACTAAAACTATTTTTCATGCAATAAACCTCGAAATTAAATTTTGCTTTATCTTTCATGACTATATTCATTATGAAAAAAAATGCCATGGACCATCTATAACAAGAATTCACTCAATTTAATAAACAATGGAGTCCTGCATCTTGAATTTCATTTCTTATTGATATTAGTTGTTCAATTGAAAAATCAGAGACAGCCTCCCATCATTTCTCGTTAGCAATGCTCCTCTTCTGACTCCAAACACACTTTTTTTGACACATTGATCATGAAATTAACACATGTGGCTAAAGAACCTAGTATATTGATTAAATCAATCAAGTATAAGGACCATTAAAACACTAAATCTATTTAAATCTTTCAATCAAAGGAGTCATTCATCATGGTTTGCATTACGTACAATTGTGAACAGGTTTAATTCTTAACTCACGAGACATTCTAATCACCTCATGTAAATTATACTCCTCTTATTGCTACTAAAACAATTTTTCATGCAATAACCTCGAAATTAAATTTTGCTTTATCTTTCATGACTATATTCATTATGAAAAAAATGCCCATGGACCATCTATAACAAGAATTCACTCAATTTAATAAACAATGGAGTCCTGCATCTTGAATTTCATTTCTTATTGATATTAGTTGTTCAATTGAAAATCAGAGATAGCCTCCCATCATTTTTCGTTAGTAATGCTCCTCTTCTGACTCCAAACACACTTTATGACACATTGATCATGAAATTAACACGTGGCTAAACAACCTAGTATATTGATTAAATCAATCAAGTATAAAGACCATTAAAACACTAAATCTATTTAAATCTGTCAATAAAAGGAGTCATTCATCAAGGTTTGCATTACGTACAATTGTGAACAGGTTTAATTCTTCAATCACGAGACATTCTAATCACCTCATGTAAATTAGACTCCTCTTATTGCTACTACAACTATTTATCATGCAATAACATCGAAATTAACTTTTGCTTTATCCTTAATGACTATATTCGTTATGAAAAAAATGCCCATGGACCGTCTAGAACAAGAATTCATTCAATTTTAACAAACAATGGAGTCCTGGATCGTGAATTTCATTTCTTATTGATATTAGTTGTTGAATTGAAAATCAGAGACAGCCTCCCATCATTTCTAATTAGCAATGCTCCTCTTTTGACTCCAAACACACTTTTTGACACATTGATCATGAAACTAACACATATGGCTAAAGAACCTAGTATATTGATTCAATCAAACAAGTATATAAAGACCATTAAAACACTAAATCTATTTAAATCTGTCAATCAAAGGAGTCATTCATCATGGTTTGCATTACGTACAAATGTGAACAGGTTTAATTCTTAAATCACGAGTCATTCTAATCACCTCATGTAAATTAGGCTCCTCTTATTGCTACTAAAACTATTTTTCATGCAATAACCTCGAAATTAAATTTTGCTTTATCTTTCATGACTATATTCATTATGAAAAAAATGCCCATGGACCATCTATAACAAGAATTCAGTCAATTTAATAAACAATGGAGTCCTGCATCTTGAATTTCATTTCTTATTGATATTAGTTGTTCAATTGAAAATCAGAGATAGCCTCCCATCATTTCTCGTTAGCAATGCTCCTCTTCTGACTCCAAACACACTTTTTGACACATTGATCATGAAATTAACACATGTGGCTAAAGAACCTAGTATATTGATTAAATCAATCAAGTATAAGGACCATTAAAACACTAAATCTATTTAAATCTTTCAATCAAAGGAGTCATTCATCATGGTTTGCATTACGTACAATTGTGAACAGGTTTAATTCTTCAATCACGAGACATTCTAATCACCTCATGTAAATTAGACTCCTCTTATTGCTACTAGAACTATTTATCATGCAATAACATCGGAATTAACTTTTGCTTTATCCTTAATGACTATATTCGTTATGAAAAAAATGCCCATGGACCGTCTAGAACAAGAATTCATTCAATTTAACAAACAATGGAGTCCTGGATCGTGAATTTCATTTCTTATTGATATTAGTTGTTGAATTGAAAATCAGAGACAGCCTCCCATCATTTCTCATTAGCAATGCTCCTCTTTTGACTCCAAACACACTTTTTGACACATTGATCATAAAACTAACACATATGGCTAAAGAACCTAGTATATTGATTAAATCAAACAAGTATAAAGACCATTAAAACACTAAATCTATTTAAATCTGTCAATCAAAGGAGTCATTCATCATGGTTTGCATTACGTACAAATGTGAACAGGTTTAATTCTTAAATCACGAGTCATTCTAATCACCTCATGTAAATTAGGCTCCTCTCTTATTGCTACTAAAACTATTTTTCATGCAATAACCTCGAAATTAAATTTTGCTTTACCTTTCATGACTATATTCATTATGAAAAAAATGCCCATGGACCATCTATAACAAGAATTCACTCAATTTAATAAACAATGGAGTCCTGCATCTTGAATTTCATTTCTTATTGATATTAGTTGTTCAATTGAAAATCAGAGATAGCCTCCCATCATTTCTCGTTAGCAATGCTCCTCTTTTGACTCCAAACACACTTTTTGACACATTGATCATGAAATTAACACATGTGGCTAAACAACCTAGTATATTGATTAAATCAATCAAGTATAAAGACCATTAAAACACTAAATCTATTTAAATCTGTCAATCAAAGGAGTCATTCATCATGGTTTGCATTACGTACAAATGTGAACAGGTTTAATTCTTAAATCACGAGTCATTCTAATCACCTCATGTAAATTAGGCTCCTCTTATTGCTACTAAAACTATTTTTCATGCAATAACCTCGAAATTAAATTTTGCTTTACCTTTCATGACTATATTCATTATGAAAAAAATGCCCATGGACCATCTATAACAAGAATTCACTCAATTTAATAAACAATGGAGTCCTGCATCTTGAATTTCATTTCTTATTGATATTAGTTGTTCAATTGAAAATCAGAGATAGCCTCCCATCATTTCTCGTTAGCAATGCTCCTCTTCTGACTCCAAACACACTTTTTGACACATTGATCATGAAATTAACACATGTGGCTAAACAACCTAGTATATTGATTAAATCAATGAAGTATAAAGACCATTAAAACACTAAATCTATTTAAATCTGTCAATCAAAGGAGTCATTCATCATAGTTTGCATTATGTACAAATGTGAACAGGTTTAATTCTTAAATCACGAGACATTCTAATCACCTCATGTAAATTAGACTCCTCTTATTGCTACTAGAACTATTTTTCATGCAATAACATCAAAATTCACTTTTGCTTTATCCTTAATGACTATATTCGTTATGAAAAAAATGCCCGTGGACCGTCTAGAACAAGAATTCATTCAATTTAACAAACAATGGAGTCCTGGATCTTGAATTTCTTTTGTTATTGATATTAGTTGTTGAATAGAAAATCAGAGACAGCCTCCCATCATTTCTCATTAGCAATGCTCCTCTTTTGACTCCAAACACACTTTTTGACACATTGATCATGAAACTAACACATATGGCTAAAGAACCTAGTATATTGATTAAATCAAACAAGTATAAAGACCATTAAAACTCTAAATCTATTTAAATCTGTCAATCAAAGGAGTCATTCATCATGGTTTGCATTACGTACAAATGTGAACAGGTTTAATTCTTAAATCACGAGACATTCTAATCAGCTCATGTAAATTAGGCTCCTTTTATTGCTACTAGAACTATTTTTCATGCAACAACCTCGAAATTAACTTTTGCTTTATCCTTAATGACTATATTCATAATGAAAAAAATGCCCATGGACCATCTATAACAAGAATTCATTCAATTTAACAAACAATAGAGTCCTGGATCATGAATTTCATTCGTTATTGATATTAGTTGTTGAATTGAAAATCAGAGATAGCCTCCCATCATTTCTCGCTAGCAATGCTCCTCTTCTGACTTCAAACACACTTTTTGACACATTGATCATGAAATTAACACATGTGGCTAAACAACCTAGTATATTGATTAAATCAATCAAGTATAAAGACCATTAAAACTCTAAATCTATTTAAATCTGTCAATCAAAGGAGTCATTCATCATGGTTTGCATTACGTACAAATGTGAACAGGTTTAATTCTTAAATCACGAGACATTCTAATCAGCTCATGTAAATTAGGCTCCTTTTATTGCTACTAGAACTATTTTTCATGCAACAACCTCGAAATTAACTTTTGCTTTATCCTTAATGACTATATTCATAATGAAAAAAATGCCCATGGACCATCTATAACAAGAATTCATTCAATTTAACAAACAATAGAGTCCTGGATCATGAATTTCATTCGTTATTGATATTAGTTGTTGAATTGAAAATCAGAGATAGCCTCCCATCATTTCTCGTTAGCAATGCTCCTCTTTTGACTCCAAACACACTTTTTGACACATTGATCATGAAATTAACACATGTGGCTAAACAACCTAGTATATTGATTAAATCAATCAAGTATAAAGACCATTCAAACACTAAATCTATTTAAATCTGTCAATCAAAGGAGTCATTCATCATGGTTTGCATTACGTACAATTAGGAACAGGTTTAATTCTTAACTCACGAGACATTCTAATCACCTCATGTAAATTAGACTCCTCTTATTGCTACTAGAACTATTTTTCGTGCAACAACCTCGAAATTAACTTTTTCTTTATCATTAATGACTATATTCATTATGAAAAAAATGCCCATGGACCATCTATAACAAGAATTCACTCAATTTAACAAACAATGGAGTCCTGGATATTGAATTTCATTTCTTATTGATATTAATTGTTGAATTGAAAATCAGAGATAGCCTCCCATCATTTCTCGTTAGCAATGCTCCTCTTCTGACTCCAAACACATTTTTTGACACATTGATCATGAAATTAACACATGTGGCTAAACAACCTAGTATATTGATTAAATCAATCAAGTATAAAGACCATTAAAACACTAAATCTATTTAAATCTTTCAATCAAAGGAGTCATTCATCATGGTTTGCATTATGTACAATTGTGAACAGGTTTAATTCTTAAATCACGAGACATTCTAATCACCTCATGTAAATTAGACTCCTCTTATTGCTACTACAACTATTTATCATGCAATAACATCGAAATTAACTTTTTCTTTATCCTTAATGACTATATTCGTTATGAAAAAAATGCCCATGGACCGTCTAGAACAAGAATTCATTCAATTTAACAAACAATGGAGTCCTGGATCGTGAATTTCATTTCTTATTGATATTAGTTGTTGAATTGAAAATCAGAGACAGCCTGCCATCATTTCTCATTAGCAATGCTCCTCTTTTGACTCCAAACAAACACACACTTTTTGACACATTGATCATGAAACTAACACATATGGCTAAAGAACCTAGTATATTGATTAAATCAAACAAGTATAAAGACCATTAAAAATACTAAATCTATTTAAATCTGTCAATCAAAGGAGTCATTCATCATGGTTTGCATTACGTACAAATGTGTGACAGGTTTAATTCTTAAATCAAGAGTCATTCTAATCACCTCATGTAAATTAGGCTCCTCTTATTGCTACTAAAACAATTTTTTCATGCAATAACCTCGAAATTAAATTTTGCTTTATCTTTCATGACTATATTCATTATGAAAAAAATGCCCATGGACCATCTATAACAAGAATTCACTCAATTTAATAAACAATGGAGTCCTGCATCTTGAATTTCATTTCTTATTGATATTAGTTGTTCAATTGAAAATCAGAGATAGCCTCCCATCATTTCTCGTTAGCAATGCTCCTCTTCTGACTCCAAACACACTTTTTGACACATTGATCATGAAATTAACACGTGGCTAAACAACCTAGTATATTGATTAAATCAATCAAGTATAAAGACCATTAAAACACTAAATCTATTTAAATCTGTCAATCAAAGGAGTCATTCATCATGGTTTGCATTACGTACAATTGTGAACAGGTTTAATTCTTAAATCACTAGACATTCTAATCACCTCATGTAAATTAGACTCCTCTTATTGCTACTACAACTATTTATCATGCAATAACATCGAAATTAACTTTTGCTTTATCCTTAATGACTATATTCGTTATGAAAAAAATGCCCATGGACCGTCTAGAACAAGAATTCATTCAATTTAACAAACAATGGAGTCCTGGATCGTGAATTTCATTTCTTATTGATATTAGTTGTTGAATTGAAAATCAGAGACAGCCTCCCATCATTTCTCATTAGCAATGCTCCTCTTTTGACTCCAAACACACTTTTTGACACATTGATCATGAAACTAACACATATGGCTAAAGAACCTAGTATATTGATTAAATCAAACAAGTATAAAGACCATTAAAACACTAAATCTATTTAAATCTGTCAATCAAAGGAGTCATTCATCATGGTTTGCATTACGTACAAATGTGAACAGGTTTAATTCTTAAATCACGAGTCATTCTAATCACCTCATGTAAATTAGGCTCCTCTTATTGCTACTAAAACAATTTTTCATGCAATAACCTCGAAATTAAATTTTGCTTTCTCTTTCATGACTATATTCATTATGAAAAAAATGCCCATGGACCATCTATAACAAGAATTCACTCAATTTAATAAAAAATGGAGTCCTGCATCTTGAATTTCATTTCTTATTGATATTAGTTGTTCAATTGAAAATCAGAGATAGCCTCCCATCATTTCTCGTTAGCAATGCTCCTCTTCTGACTCCAAAAACACACTTTTTGACACATTGATCATGAAATTAACACGTGGCTAAACAACCTAGTATATTGATTAAATCAATCAAGTATAAAGACCATTAAAACACTAAATCTATTTAAATCTGTCAATCAAAGGAGTCATTCATCATGGTTTGCATTACGTACAATTGTGAACAGGTTTAATTCTTAAATCACGAGACATTCTAATCACCTCATGTAAATTAGACTCCTCTTATTGCTACTAGAACTATTTTTCATGGAACAACCTCGAAATGAACTATTGCTTTATCCTTAATAACTATATTCATTATGAAAAAAATGCCCATGGACCATCTATAACAAGAATTCACTCAATTTAACAAACAATGGAGTCCTGGATCTTGAATTTCATTTCTTATTGATATTAGTTGTTGAATTGAAAATCAGAGATAGCCTCCCATCATTTCTCGTTAGCAATGCTCCTCTTCTGACTCCAAACACACTTTTTGACACATTGATCATGAAATTAACACATGTGGCTAAACAACCTAGTATATTGATTAAATCAATCAAGTATAAAGACCATTAAAACACTAAATCTATTTAAATCTGTCAATCAAAGGAGTCATTCATCATGGTTTGCATTACGTACAATTGTGAACAGGTTTAATTCTTAAATCACAAGACATTCTAATCACCTCATGTAAATTAGACTCCTCTTATTGCTACTAGAACTATTTTTCATGGAACATCCTTGAAATGAACTATTGCTTTATCCTTAATAACTATATTCATTATTAAAAAAATGCCCATGGACCATCTATAACAAGAATTCACTCAATTTAACAAACAATGGAGTCCTGGATCTTGAATTTCATTTCTTATTGATATTAGTTGTTGAATTGAAAATCAGAGATAGCCTCCCATCATTTCTCGTTAGCAATGCTCCTCTTCTGACTCCAAACACACTTTTTGACACATTGATCATGAAATTAACACATGTGGCAAAACAACCTAGTATATTGATTAAATCAATCAAGTATAAAGACCATTAAAACACTAAATCTATTTAAATCTTTCAATCAAAGGAGTCATTCATCATGGTTTGCATTACGTACAATTGTGAACAGGTTTAATTCTTCAATCACGAGACATTCTAATCACCTCATGTAAATTAGACTCCTCTTATTGCTACTACAACTATTTATCATGCAATAACATCGAAATTAACTTTTGCTTTATCCTTAATGACTATATTCGTTATGAAAAAAATGCCCATGGACCGTCTAGAAAAAGAATTCATTCAATTTAACAAACAATGGAGTCCTGGATCGTGAATTTCATTTCTTATTGATATTAGTTGTTGAATTGAAAATCAGAGACAGCCTCCCATCATTTCTCATTAGCAATGCTCCTCTTTTGACTCCAAACACACTTTTTGACACATTGATCATGAAACTAACACATATGGCTAAAGAACCTAGTATATTGATTAAATCAAACAAGTATAAAGACCATTAAAACTCTAAATCTATTTAAATCTGTCAATCAAAGGAGTCATTCATCATGGTTTGCATTACGTACAAATGTGAACAGGTTTAATTCTTAAATCACGAGTCATTCTAATCACCTCATGTAAATTAGGCTCCTCTTATTGCTACTAAAACAATTTTTCATGCAATAACCTCAAAATTAAATTTTGCTTTATCTTTCATGACTATATTCATTATGAAAAAAATGCCCATGGACCATCTATAACAAGAATTCACTCAATTTAATAAACAATGGAGTCCTGCATCTTGAATTTCATTTCTTATTGATATTAGTTGTTGAAGTGAAAATCAGAGATCGCCTCCCATCATTTCTCGTTAGCAATGCTCCTCTTCTGAGTCCAAACACACTTTTTGACACATTGATCATGAAATTAACACGTGGCTAAACAACCTAGTATATTGATTAAATCAATCAAGTATAAAGACCATTAAAACACTAAATCTATTTAAATCTGTCAATCAAAGGAGTCATTCATCATGTTTTGCATTACGTACAATTGTGAACAGGTTTAATTCTTAAATCACGAGACATTCTAATCACCTCATGTAAATTAGACTCCTCTTATTGCTACTAGAACTATTTTTCATGGAACAACCTCGAAATGAACTATTGCTTTATCCTTAATAACTATATTCATTATGAAAAAAATGCCCATGGACCATCTATAACAAGAATTCACTCAATTTAACAAACAATGGAGTCCTGGATCTTGAATTTCATTTCTTATTGATATTAGTTGCTGAATTGAAAATCAGAGATAGCCTCCCATCATTTCTCGTTAGCAATGCTCCTCTTCTGACTCCAAACACACTTTTTGACACATTGATCATGAAATTAACACGTGGCTAAACAACCTAGTATATTGATTAAATCAATCAAGTATAAAGACCATTAAAACACTAAATCTATTTAAATCTGTCAATCAAAGGAGTCATTCATCATGGTTTGCATTACGTACAATTGTGAACAGGTTTAATTCTTAAATCACGAGACATTCTAATCAGCTCATGTAAATTAGACTCCTCTTATTGCTACTAGAAACTATTTTTCATGGACACAACCTCGAAATGAACTATTGCTTTATCCTTAATAACTATATTCATTATGAAAAAAATGCCCATGGACCATCTATAACAAGAATTCACTCAATTTAACAAACAATGGAGTCCTGGATCTTGAATTTCATTTCTTATTGATATTAGTTGTTGAATTGAAAATCAGAGATAGCCTCCCATCATTTCTCGTTAGCAATGCTCCTCTTCTGACTCCAAACACACTTTTTGACACATTGATCATGAAATTAACACATGTGGCTAAACAACCTAGTATATTGATTAAATCAATCAAGTATAAAGACCATTAAAACACTAAATCTATTTAAATCTGTCAATCAAAGGAGTCATTCATCATGGTTTGCATTACGTACAATTGTGAACAGGTTTAATTCTTAAATCACGAGACATTCTAATCACCTCATGTAAATTAGACTCCTCTTATTGCTACTAGAACTATTTTTCATGGAACAACCTCGAAATGAACTATTGCTTTATCCTTAATAACTATATTCATTATTAAAAAAATGCCCATGGACCATCTATAACAAGAATTCACTCAATTTAACAAACAATGGAGTCCTGGATCTTGAATTTCATTTCTTATTGATATTAGTTGTTGAATTGAAAATCAGAGATAGCCTCCCATCATTTCTCGTTAGCAATGCTCCTCTTCTGACTCCAAACACACTTTTTGACACATTGATCATGAAATTAACACATGTGGCAAAACAACCTAGTATATTGATTAAATCAATCAAGTATAAAGACCATTAAAACACTAAATCTATTTAAATCTTTCAATCAAAGGAGTCATTCATCATGGTTTGCATTACGTACAATTGTGAACAGGTTTAATTCTTCAATCACGAGACATTCTAATCACCTCATGTCAATTAGACTCCTCTTATTGCTACTACAACTATTTATCATGCAATAACATCGAAATTAACTTTTGCTTTATCCTTAATGACTATATTCGTTATGAAAAAAACGCCCATGGACCGTCTAGAACAAGAATTCATTCAATTTAACAAACAATGGAGTCCTGGATCGTGAATTTCATTTCTTATTGATATTAGTTGTTGAATTGAAAATCAGAGACAACCTCCCATCATTTCTCATTAGCAATGCTCCTCTTTTGACTCCAAACACACTTTTTGACACATTGATCACGAAACTAACACATATGGCTAAAGAACCTAGTATATTGATTAAATCAAACAAGTATAAAGACCATTAAAACACTAAATCTATTTAAATCTGTCAATCAAAGGAGTCATTCATCATGGTTTGCATTACGTACAAATGTGAACAGGTTTAATTCTTAAATCACGAGTCATTCTAATCACCTCATGTAAATTAGGCTCCTCTTATTGCTACTAAAACAATTTTTCATGCAATAACCTCGAAATTAAATTTTGCTTTATCTTTCATGACTATATTCATTATGAAAAAAATGCCCATGGACCATCTATAACAAGAATTCACTCAATTTAATAAACAATGGAGTCCTGCATCTTGAATTTCATTTCTTATTGATATTAGTTGTTCAATTGAAAATCAGAGATAGCCTCCCATCATTTCTCATTAGCAATGCTCCTCTTCTGACTCCAAACACACTTTTTGACACATTGATCATGAAATTAACACGTGGCTAAACAACCTAGTATATTGATTAAATCAATCAAGTATAAAGACCATTAAAACACTAAATCTATTTAAATCTGTCAATCAAAGGAGTCATTCATCATGGTTTGCATTACGTACAATTGTGAACAGGTTTAATTCTTAAATCACGAGACATTCTAATCACCTCATGTAAATTAGACTCCTCTTATTGCTACTAGAACTATTTTTCATGGAACAACCTCGAAATGAACTATTGCTTTATCCTTAATAACTATATTCATTATTAAAAAAATGCCCATGGACCATCTATAACAAGAATTCACTCAATTTAACAAACAATGGAGTCCTGGATCTTGAATTTCATTTCTTATTGATATTAGTTGTTGAATTGAAAATCAGAGATAGCCTCCCATCATTTCTCGTTAGCAATGCTCCTCTTCTGACTCCAAACACACTTTTTGACACATTGATCATGAAATTAACACATGTGGCAAAACAACCTAGTATATTGATTAAATCAATCAAGTATAAAGACCATTAAAACACTAAATCTATTTAAATCTTTCAATCAAAGGAGTCATTCATCATGGTTTGCATTACGTACAATTGTGAACAGGTTTAATTCTTCAATCACGAGACATTCTAATCACCTCATGTAAATTAGACTCCTCTTATTGCTACTACAACTATTTATCATGCAATAACATCGAAATTAACTTTTGCTTTATCCTTAATGACTATATTCGTTATGAAAAAAACGCCCATGGACCGTCTAGAACAAGAATTCATTCAATTTAACAAACAATGGAGTCCTGGATCGTGAATTTCATTTCTTATTGATATTAGTTGTTGAATTGAAAATCAGAGACAACCTCCCATCATTTCTCATTAGCAATGCTCCTCTTTTGACTCCAAACACACTTTTTGACACATTGATCATGAAACTAACACATATGGCTAAAGAACCTAGTATATTGATTAAATCAAACAAGTATAAAGACCATTAAAACACTAAATCTATTTAAATCTGTCAATCAAAGGAGTCATTCATCATGGTTTGCATTACGTACAAATGTGAACAGGTTTAATTCTTAAATCACGAGTCATTCTAATCACCTCATGTAAATTAGGCTCCTCTTATTGCTACTAAAACAATTTTTTCATGCAATAACCTCGAAATTAAATTTTGCTTTATCTTTCATGACTATATATTCATTATGAAAAAAAAATGCCCATGGACCATCTATAACAAGAATTCACTCAATTTAATAAACAATGGAGTCCTGCATCTTGAATTTCATTTCTTATTGATATTAGTTGTTCAATTGAAAATCAGAGATAGCCTCCCATCATTTCTCATTAGCAATGCTCCTCTTCTGACTCCAAACACACTTTTTGACACATTGATCATGAAATTAAACACGTGGCTAAACAACCTAGTATATTGATTAAATCAATCAAGTATAAAGACCATTAAAACACTAAATCTATTTAAATCTGTCAATCAAAGGAGTCATTCATCATGGTTTGCATTACGTACAATTGTGAACAGGTTTAATTCTTAAATCACGAGACATTCTAATCACCTCATGTAAATTAGACTCCTCTTATTGCTACTAGAACTATTTTTCATGGAACAACCTCGAAATGAACTATTGCTTTATCCTTAATAACTATATTCATTATGAAAAAAATGCCCATGGACCATCTATAACAAGAATTCACTCAATTTAACAAACAATGGAGTCCTGGATCTTGAATTTCATTTCTTATTGATATTAGTTGTTGAATTGAAAATCAGAGATAGCCTCCCATCATTTCTCGTTAGCAATGCTCCTCTTCTGACTCCAAACACACTTTTTGACACATTGATCATGAAATTAACACATGTGGCTAAACAACCTAGTATATTGATTAAATCAATCAAGTATAAAGACCATTAAAACACTAAATCTATTTAAAGCTTTCAATCAAAGGAGTCATTCATCATGGTTTGCATTACGTACAAATGTGAACAGGTTTAATTCTTAAATCACGAGTCATTCTAATCACCTCATGTAAATTAGGCTCCTCTTATTGCTACTAAAACAATTTTTCATGCAATAACCTCGAAATTAAATTTTGCTTTATCTTTCATGACTATATTCATTATGAAAAAAATGCCCATGGACCATCTATAACAAGAATTCACTCAATTTAATAAACAATGGAGTCCTGCATCTTGAATTTCATTTCTTATTGATATTAGTTGTTCAATTGAAAATCAGAGATAGCCTCCCATCATTTCTCGTTAGCAATGCTCATCTTCTGAGTCCAAACACACTTTTTGACACATTGATCATGAAATTAACACATGTGGCTAAAGAACCTAGTATATTGATTAAATCAAACAAGTATAAAGACCATTAAAACTCTAAATCTATTTAAATCCGTCAATCAAAGTAGTCATTCATCATGGTTTGCATTCCGTACAAATGTGAACAGGTTTAATTCTTAAATCATTAGACATTCTAACCACCTCATGTGAATTAGGCTACTCTTATTGTTACCAGGACTATTTTTCATACAATAACCTTCAAATTAAGTTTTGCATCATCTTTAATGACTATATTTGTTATGAAAGAAATGCCCATAGACCATCCATAACATGACTTCATTCAATTTAACAAACAATGGAGTCCTTGATCTTGAATTTCATTTCTTATCGATATTAATTGTTGAATTCAAACTTAGAGACTACCTCCCATCATTTTTCATTAGCAATGCTCCTCTTTTGACCCCAAATGCAATTTTTGACACATTGATCATGAAATTAACACATGTGACTAAACAACCTAATATATTGACTAAATCAAACAAGTATAAAGACCATTAAAACTCTAAATCTTTTTAAATCTGTCAATCAAAGGAGTCATTCATCATTATTTGCATTTTCTACAAATGTGAACTGGTTTAATTCTTGCATCACGAGACATTCTAGTCACCACATGTAAATAGGCTCCTCATATTGTTACCAGGACTATTTTTTTTCCAATAACCTTGAAATTAGCTTTTGTTTCATCATTAATGACTATATTTGTTATGAAAAAAATGCCAATGGACCATCTATATCATGAATTCATTCAATTTAACAAACAATGGAGACCTTGATCTTGAATTTCATTTCTTATCGATATTAACCGTTGAATTCAAAATTATAGATAGCCTCCCATCATTCATCATTAGCAATGCTCCTCTTTGGACTCCAAACACACTCTTTGACACATTGATCATGATATTAACACATGTGTCTAAACAACCTAGTATATTGATTGAATCAAACATCTATAAAGACAATTAAATCTCTAAATCCATTTAAATCTGTTAGTCAAAGGAGTCATTCATCATGGTTTGCCTTCGGTACAAATATGAACTGGTTTAATTCTTCAATCACGAGACATTCTAACCACCTTATGTGAAGTAGGCTCCTTTTATTGTTACCAGTACTATTTTTCATGCAACAACCATGAAATAAAATTTTGCTTCATCCTTAATGACTATATTCGTTATGAAAAAAGTGCCCATGCACCATCTATAACATGAATTCATTCAATTTAGCAAACAATGGACTCCGGGATCTTGAATTTCTTTTCTTATTGATATTAATTATTGAATTCAAAATTAGAGACAGCCATCCATCATTTCTCATTAGCAATGCTCTTCTTTTGACTGCAAACACACTTTTTGACACATTTATCATGAAATTAACACATGTGGCTAAACAACCTAGTATATTGACTAAATCAATCAAGTATAAAGACTATTAAAACTTTAAATCTATTTAAATCTGTCAATCAAAGGAGTCATTCATCATTATTTGCATTTTGTACAAATGTGAACTGGTTTAATTCTTGCATCACGAGACATTCTAGTCACCACATGTAAATAGGCTCCTCTTATTGTTACCAGGACTATTTTTTTTTTCCAATAACTTTGAAATTAGCTTTTGCTTCATCATTAATGACTATATTTGTTATGAAAAAAATGCCAATGGACCATCTATATCATGAATTCATTCAATTTAACAAGCAATGGAGTGCTTGATCTTGAATTTCATTTCTTATCGATATTAACCGTTGAATTCAAAATTATAGGCAGCCTACCATCATTCATCATTAGCAATGCTCCTCTTTTGACTCCAAACACACTCTTTGACACATTGACCATGATATTAACACATGTGTCTAAACAACATAGTATATTGATTGAATCAAACATCTATAAAGACAATTAAGAATCTAAATCCATTTAAATTTGTTAGTCTAAGGAGTCATTCATCATGCTTTGCATTCGGTACAAATATGAATTGGTTTAATTCTTCAATCACGAGACATTCTAACCACCTCATGTAAATTAGGCTCCTCTTATTGCTACTAAAACAATTTTTCATGCAATAACCTCGAAATTAAATTTTGCTTTATCTTTCATGACTATATTTATTATGAAAAAAATGCCCATGGACCATCTATAACAAGAATTCACTCAATTTAACAAACAATGGAGTCCTGGATCTTGAATTTCATTTCTTATTGATATTAGTTGTTGAATTGAAAATCAGAGATAGCCTCCCATCATTTCTCGTTAGCAATGCTCCTCTTCTGACTCCAAACACACTTTTTGACACATTGATCATGAAATTAACACATGTGGCTAAACAACCTAGGATATTGATTAAATCAATCAAGTATAAAGACCATTAAAACACTAAATCTATTTAAATCTTTCAATCAAAGGAGTCATTCATCATGGTTTGCATTACGTACAATTGTGAACAGGTTTAATTCTTCAATCACGAGACATTCTAATCACCTCATGTAAATTAGACTCCTCGTATTGCTACTACAACTATTTATCATGCAATAACATCGAAATTAACTTTTGCTTTATCCTTAATGACTATATTCGTTATGAAAAAAATGCCCATGGACCGTCTAGAACAAGAATTCATTCAATTTAACAAACAATGGAGTCCTGGATCGTGAATTTCATTTCTTATTGATATTAGTTGTTGAATTGAAAATCAGAGACAGCCTCCCATCATTTCTCATTAGCAATGCTCCTCTTTTGACTCCAAACACACTTTTTGACACATTGATCATGAAACTAACACATATGGCTAAAGAACCTAGTATATTGATTAAATCAAACAAGTATAAAGAACATTAAAACACTAAATCTATTTAAATCTGTCAATCAAAGGAGTCATTCATCATGGTTTGCATTACGTACAAATGTGAACAGGTTTAATTCTTAAATCACGAGTCATTCTAATCACCTCATGTAAATTAGGCTCCTCTTATTGCTACTAAAACAATTTTTCATGCAATAACCTCGAAATTAAATTTTGCTTTATCTTTCATGACTATATTCATTATGAAAAAAATGCCCATGGACCATCTATAACAAGAATTCACTCAATTTAATAAACAATGGAGTCCTACATCTTGAATTTCATTTCTTATTGGTATTAGTTGTTCCATTGAAAATCAGAGATAGCCTCCCATCATTTCTCGTTAGCAATGCTCCTCTTCTGACTCCAAACACACTTTTTGACACATTGATCATGAAATTAACACGTGGCTAAACAACCTAGTATATTGATTAAATCAATCAAGTATAAAGACCATTAAAACACTAAATCTATTTAAATCTGTCAATCAAAGGAGTCATTCATCATGGTTTGCATTACGTACAATTGTGAACAGGTTTAATTCTTAAATCACGAGACATTCTAATCACCTCATGTAAATTAGACTCCTCTTATTGCTACTAGAACTATTTTTCATGGAACAACCTCGAAATGAACTATTGCTTTATCCTTAATAACTATATTCATTATGAAAAAAATGCCCATGGACCATCTATAACAAGAATTCACTCAATTTAACAAACAATGGAGTCCTGGATCTTGAATTTCATTTCTTATTGATATTAGTTGTTGAATTGAAAATCAGAGATAGCCTCCCATCATTTCTCGTTAGCAATGCTCCTCTTCTGACTCCAAACACACTTTTTGACACATTGATCATGAAATTAACACATGTGGCTAAACAACCTAGTATATTGATTAAATCAATCAAGTATAAAGACCATTAAAACACTAAATCTATTTAAATCTTTCAATCAAAGGAGTCATTCATCATGGTTTGCATTACGTACAATTGTGAACAGGTTTAATTCTTCAATCACGACACATTCTAATCACCTCATGTAAATTAGACTCCTCTTATTGCTATTACAACTATTTATGATGCAATAACATCGAAATTAACTTTTGCTTTATCCTTAATGACTATATTCGTTATGAAAAAAATGCCCATGGACCGTCTAGAACAAGAATTCATTCAATTTAACAAACAATGGAGTCCTGGATCGTAATTTCATTTCTTATTGATATTAGTTGTTGAATTGAAAATCAGAGATAGCCTCCCATCATTTCTCGTTAGCAATGCTCCTCTTCTGACTCCAAACACACTTTTTGACACATTGATCATGAAATTAACACATGTGGCTAAACAACCTAGTATATTGATTAAATCAATCAAGTATAAAGACCATTAAAACACTAAATCTATTTAAATCTTTCAATCAAAGGAGTCATTCATCATGGTTTGCATTACGTACAATTGTGAACAGGTTTAATTCTTCAATCACGAGACATTCTAATCACCTCATGTAAATTAGACTCCTCTTATTGCTATTACAACTATTTATCATGCAATAACATCGAAATTAACTTTTGCTTTATCCTTAATGACTATATTCGTTATGAAAAAAATGCCCATGGACCGTCTAGAACAAGAATTCATTCAATTTAACAAACAATGGAGTCCTGGATCGTAATTTCATTTCTTATTGATATTAGTTGTTGAATTGAAAATCAGAGATAGCCTCCCATCATTTCTCGTTAGCAATGCTCCTCTTCTGACTCCAAACACACTTTTTGACACATTGATCATGAAATTAACACATGTGGCTAAACAACCTAGTATATTGATTAAATCAATCAAGTATAAAGACCATTAAAACACTAAATCTATTTAAATCTTTCAATCAAAGGAGTCATTCATCATGGTTTGCATTACGTACAATTGTGAACAGGTTTAATTCTTCAATCACGAGACATTCTAATCACCTCATGTAAATTAGACTCCTCTTATTGCTATTACAACTATTTATCATGCAATAACATCGAAATTAACTTTTGCTTTATCCTTAATGACTATATTTGTTATGAAAAAAATGCCCATGGACCGTCTAGAACAAGAATTCATTCAATTTAACAAACAATGGAGTCCTGGATCGTGAATTTCATTTCTTATTGATATTAGTTGTTGAATTGAAAATCAGAGACAGCCTCGCATCATTTCTCATTAGCAATGCTCCTCTTTTGACTCCAAACACACTTTTTGACACATTGATCATGAAACTAACACATATGGCTAAAGAACCTAGTATATTGATTAAATCAAACAAGTATAAAGACCATTAAAACACTAAATCTATTTAAATCTGTCAATCAAAGGAGTCATTCATCATGGTTTGCATTACGTACAAATGTGAACAGGTTTAATTCTTAAATCACGAGTCATTCTAATCACCTCATGTAAATTAGGCTCCCCTTATTGCTACTAAAATAATTTTTCATGCAATAACCTCGAAATTAAATTTTGCTTTATCTTTCATGACTATATTCATTATGAAAAAAATGCCCATGGACCATCTATAACAAGAATTCAGTCAATTTAATAAACAATGGAGTCCTGCATCTTGAATTTCATTTCTTATTGATATTAGTTGTTCAATTGAAAATCAGAGATAGCCTCCCATCATTTCTCGTTAGCAATGCTCCTCTTCTGACTCCAATCACACTTTTTGACACATTGATCATGAAATTAACACATGTGGCTAAAGAACCTAGTATATTGATTAAATCAAACAAGTATAAAGACCATTAAAACTCTAAATCTATTTAAATCCGTCAATCAAAGTAGTCATTCATCATGGTTTGCATTCCGTACAAATGTGAACAGGTTTAATTCTTAAATCATTAGACATTCTAACCACCTCATGTGAATTAGGCTACTCTTATTGTTACCAGGACTATTTTTCATACAATAACCTTGAAATTAAGTTTTGCATCATCTTTAATGACTATATTTGTTATGAAAGAAATGCCCATAGACCATCCATAACATGACTTCATTCAATTTAACAAACAATGGAGTCCTTGATCTTGAATTTCATTTCTTATCGATATTAATTGTTGAATTCAAACTTAGAGACTACCTCCCATCATTTTTCATTAGCAATGCTCCTCTTTTGACCCCAAATGCAATTTTTGACACATTGATCATGAAATTAACACATGTGACTAAACAACCTAATATATTGACTAAATCAAACAAGTATAAAGACCATTAAAACTCTCAATCTTTTTAAATCTGTCAATCAAAGGAGTCATTCATCATTATTTGCATTTTCTACAAATGTGAACTGGTTTAATTCTTGCATCACGAGACATTCTAGTCACCACATGTAAATAGGCTCCTCATATTGTTACCAGGACTATTTTTTTTCCAATAACCTTGAAATTAGCTTTTGCTTTCATCATTAATGACTATATTTGTTATGAAAAAAAAATGCCCAATGGACCATCTATATCATGAATTCATTCAATTTAACAAACAATGGAGACCTTGATCTTGAATTTCATTTCTTATCGATATTAACCGTTGAATTCAAAATTATAGATAGCCTCCCATCATTCATCATTAGCAATGCTCCTCTTTGGACTCCAAACACACTCTTTGACACATTGATCATGATATTAACACATGTGTCTAAACAACCTAGTATATTGATTGAATCAAACATCTATAAAGACAATTAAAACTCTAAATCCATTTAAATCTATTAGTCAAAGGAGTCATTCATCATGGTTTGCCTTCGGTACAAATATGAACTGGTTTAATTCTTCAATCACGAGACATTCTAACCACCTTATGTGAAGTAGGCTCCTTTTATTGTTACCAGTACTATTTTTCATGCAACAACCATGAAATAAAATTTTGCTTCATCCTTAATGACTATATTCGTTATGAAAAAAGTGCCCATGCACCATCTATAACATGAATTCATTCAATTTAGCAAACAATGGACTCCGAGATCTTGAATTTCTTTTCTTATTGATATTAATTGTTGAATTCAAAATTAGAGACAGCCATCCATCATTTCTCATTAGCAATGCTCTTCCTTCTTTTGACTGCAAACACACTTTTTTGACACATTTATCATGAAATTAACACATGTGGCTAAACAACCTAGTATATTGACTAAATCAATCAAGTATAAAGACCATTAAAACTTTAAATCTATTTAAATCTGTCAATCAAAGGAGTCATTCATCATTATTTGCATTTTCTACAAATGTGAACTGGTTTAATTCTTGCATCACGAGACATTCTAGTCACCACATGTAAATAGGCTCCTCTTATTGTTACCAGGACTATTTTTTTTTTCCAATAACTTTGAAATTAGCTTTTGCTTCATCATTAATGACTATATTTGTTATGAAAAAAATGCCAATGGACCATCTATATCATGAATTCATTCAATTTAACAAGCAATGGAGTCCTTGATCTTGAATTTCATTTCTTATCGATATTAACCGTTGAATTCAAAATTATAGGCAGCCTACCATCATTCATCATTAGCAATGCTCCTCTTTTGACTCCAAACACACTCTTTGACACATTGACCATGATATTAACACATGTGTCTAAACAACATAGTATATTGATTGAATCAAACATCTATAAAGACAATTAAGAATCTAAATCCATTTAAATTTGTTAGTCTAAGGAGTCATTCATCATGCTTTGCATTCGGTACAAATATGAACTGGTTTAATTCTTCAATCACGAGACATTCTAACCACCTCATGTGAAGTAGGCTCCTTTTATTGTTTCCAGTACTATTTTTCATGCAACAACCTTGAAATAAAATTTTGCTTCATCCTTAATGACTATTCGTTATGAAAAAGTGCCCATGGACCATCTATAACGTGAATTCATTCAATTTAGCAAACAATGGAGTCCTGGATCTTGAATTTCATTTCTTATTGATATTAATTGTTGAATTCAAAATTAGAGACAGCCTTCCATCATTTCTCATTAGCAATGCTCTTCTTTTGAATGCAAACACACTTTTTGACACATTTATCATGAAATTAACACATGTGGCTAAACAACCTAGAATATTGACTAAATCAAAAAAGTATAAAGACCATTAGAACTGTAAATCTATTTAAATCCGTCAATCAAAGGAGTCATTCATCATGGTTTGCATTCCGTACAAATGTGAACAGGTTTAATTCTTAAATTACGAGTCATTCTAATCACCTCATGTAAATTAGGCTCCTCTTATTACTACTAAAACAATTTCTCATGCAATAACCTCGAAATTAACTTTTGCTTTATCCTTAATGACTATATTCATTATGAAAAAAATGCCCATGGACCATCTATAACAAGAATTCATTCAATTTAACAAACAATGGAGTACTGGATCTTGAATTTCATTTCTTATTGATATTAGTTGTTGAATTGAAAATCAGAGATAGCCTCCCATCATTTCTCATTAGCAATGCTCCTCTTTTGACTCCAAACACACTTTTTGACACATTGATCATAAAATTAACAAATGTGGCTAAACAACCTAGTATATTGATTGAATCAAACGAGTATAAAGACCATTAAAACTCTAAATCTATTTAAATCTGCCAATCAAAGGAGTCATTCATCATGGTTTGCATTACATACAAATGTGAACAGGTTTAATTCTTAAATCACGAGACATTCTAATCAGCTCGTGTAAATTAGGCTTCTCTTATTGCAACTAGAACTATTTTTCATGCAACAACCTTGAAATTAACTTTTGCTTTATCCTTAATGACTATATTCACTATGAAAAAAATGCCCATGGACCATCTATAACAAGAATTCATTCAATTTAACAAACAATGGAGTACTGGATCTTGAATTTCATTTCTTATTGATATTAGTTGTTGAATTGAAAATCAGAGATAGCCTCCCATCATTTCTCGTTAGCAATGCTCCTCTTCTGACTCCAAACACACTTTTTAACACATGTGGCTAAACAACCTAGTATATTGATTAAATCAATCAAGTATAAAGACCATTAAAACATTAAATCTATTTAAATCTGTCAATCAAAGTAGTCATTCATCATGGTTTGCATTACGTACAATTGTGAACAGTTTTAATTCTTAAATCACGAGGCATTCTAATCACCTCATGTAAATTAGACTCCTCTTATTGCTACTAGAACTATTTTTCATGCAATAACATCGAAATTAACTTTTGCTTTATCCTTAATGACTATATTCGTTATGAAAAAAATGCCCATGGACCGTCTAGAACAAGAATTCATTCAATTTAACAAACAATGGAGTCCTGGATCTTGAATCTCATTTCTTATTGATATTAGTTTTTGAATTGAAAATCATAGACAGCCTCCCATCATTTCTCATTAGCAATGCTCCTCTTTTGACTCCAAACACACTTTTTGACACATTGATCATGAAACTAACACATATGGCTAAACAACCTAGTATATTGATTGAATCAAACAAGTATAAAGACCATTAAAACTCTAAATCTATTTAAATCCGTCAATCAAAGTAGTCATTCATCATGGTTTGTATTCCGTACAAATGTGAACAGGTTTAATTCTTAAATCATTAGACATTCTAACCACCTCATGTGAATTAGGATCCTCTTATTGTTACCAGGACTATTTTTCATACAATAACCTTGAAATTAAGTTTTGCATCATCTTTAATGACTATATTTGTTATGAAAGAAATGCCCATAGACCATCCATAACATGACTTCATTCAATTTAACAAACAATGGAGTCCTTGATCTTGAATTTCATTTCTTATCGCTATTAATTGTTGAATTCAAACTTAGAGACTACCTCCCATCATTTCTCATTAGCAATGCTCCTCTTTTGACTCCAAACACAATTTTTGACACATTGATCATGAAATTAACACATGTCACTAAACAACCTAGTATATTGACTAAATCAAACAAGTATAAAGACCATTAAAACTCTAAATCTATTTAAATCTGTCAATCAAAGGAGTCATTCATCATTATTTGCATTTTTTACAAATGTGAACTGGTTTAATTCTTCCATCACGAGTCATTCTAGTCACCACATGTAAATAGGCTCCTCTTATTGTTACCAGGACTATTTTTTTTTCAATAACCTTGAAATTAGCTTTTGCTTCATCATTAATGACTATATTTTTTATGAAAAAAATGCCAATGGACCATCTATATCATGAATTCATTCAATTTAACAAACAATGGAGACCTTGATCTTGAATTTGATTTCTTATCGATATTAACCGTTGAATTCAAAATTATAGACAGCCTCCCATCATTCATCATTAGCAATGCTCCTCTTTTGACTCCAAACACACTCTTTGACACATTGATCATGATATTAACACATGTGTCTAAACAACCTAGTATGTTGATTGAATCAAACATCTATAAAGACAATTAAAACTCTAAATCCATTTAAATCTGTTAGTCAAAGGAGTCATTCATCATGGTTTGCATTCGGTACAAATATGAACTGGTTTAATTCTTCAATCACGAGACATTCTAACCACCTCATGTAAAGTAGGCTCCTTTTATTGTTACCAGTACTAATTTTCATGCAACAACCTTGAAATAAAATTTTGCTTCATCCTTAATGACTATATTCATTATGAAAAAAGTGCCCATGCACCATCTATAACACGAATTCATTCAATTTAACAAACAATGGAGTCCTAGATCTTAAATTTCATTTCTTATTGATTTTAATTGTTGAATTCAAAATTAGAGACAGCCTTCCATCTTTCTCATTGGCAATGTTCCACTTCTGACTCCAAACACACTTTTTGACACATTCATCATGAAATTAAAACATGTGGCCAAACAACATATTATATTGATTGATTCAAACAAGTATAAAGACCATTCAAACTCTAAATCTATTTCAATCC
This sequence comes from Ceriops zippeliana, assembly GCA_037897445.1. NCBI lineage: Eukaryota > Viridiplantae > Streptophyta > Magnoliopsida > Malpighiales > Rhizophoraceae > Ceriops > Ceriops zippeliana. The sequence goes on from JBAPLH010001600.1 coordinate 70,564, forward strand.
GTCAATCAAAGGAGTCCTTGATCATGGTTTCCATTCCGTACAAATGTGAACAGGTTTAATTCTTAAATCACGAGACATTCTAATCACCTCATGTAAATTAGGCTCCTCTAATTGTTACCAGGACTATTTTTCATGCCATAACCTTCAAATTAAGTTTTGCTTTATCATTAATGACTATAGTTGTTATGAAAAAAATGCCCATGGACCATCTATAACAAGAATTCATTCAATTTAACAATCAATGGAGTCCTTGATCTTGAATTTCATTTCTTATTGATATTAGTTACTGAATTGAAAATCAGAGACAGCCTCCCATCATTTCTCATTAGCAATGCTCCTCTTTTGACTCCAAACACACTTTTTGACACATTGATCACGAAATTAACAAATGTGGCTAAACAACCTAATATATTGATTGAATCAAACAAGTATAAAGACCATTAAAACTCTAAATCTATTTAAGTTCGTCAATCAAAGGAGTCATTCATCATTGTTTGCATTCCGTACAAATGTGAACCGGTTTAATTCTTAAATCATGGGACATTCTAATCACCTCATGTAAATTAGGCTCCTGTTATTGTTACCAGGACTATTTTTCATGCCATAACCTTCAAATTAAGTTTTGCTTTATCATTAATGACTATAGTTGTTATGAAAAAAATGCCCATGGACCATCTATAACAAGAATTCATTCAATTTAACAAAGAATGGAGTCCTGGATCTTGAATTTCATTTCTTATTGATATTAGTTGTTGAATTGAAAATCAGAGACAGCCTCTCATCATTTCTCATTAGCAATGCTCCTCTTTTGACTCCAAACACACTTTTTGACACATTGATCATGAAATTAACACATGTGGCTAAACAACCTAGTATATTCATTGCATGAAACAACTATAAAGACAATTAAAACTCTAAATCCATTTAAATCCGTCAGTCAAAGGAGTCATTCATCATGGTTTGCATTCCAAACAAATATGAACTGGTTTAATTCTTAAAGCACGTGACATTCTAACCACCTCATGTGAATTAAGGTCCTTTTATTGTTACCAGTACTATTTTTCATGCAATCTCCTTGAAAGAAAATTTTGCTTCATCCCTAATTACTATTTTGTTATGAAAAAATGCGTATGGACCATCTATAACATGAATTCATTCAATTTAACAAACAATGGAGTCCTGGATCCTAAATTTCATTTCTTATTGATATTAATTGCTGAATTCAAAATTAGAGACAGCCTTCCATTATTTCTCATTGGCAATGCTCCTCTTCTGACTCCAAACACACTTTTTGACACATTCATCATGAAATTAACATGTGGCCAAACAACATATTATATTGATTGATTCAAACAAGTATAAAGACCATTAAAACTCTAAATCCATTTCAATCCGTCAATCAAATGGAGTCATTCATCATGGTTTCCATTCCGTACAAGTGTGAACTAGTTTAATTCTTAAATCACGAGACATTCTAATCACCTCATGTAAATTAGGAACCTCTAATTCTTACCAGGACTATTTTTCATGCAATAACCTTGAAATTAACTTTTACTTCATCATTAATGACTATATTTGTTATGAAAAAAATGTCCAAGGACCATCTATAACATGAATTCATTCAATTTAACAAACAATGGTGTCCTTGATCTTGAATTTCATTTCTTATTGATATTAATTGTGGAATTCAAAATTAGAGACAGCTTCTCATCATTTCTCATTAGCAATGCTCCTCTTTTGACTCCGAACACACTTTTTGACACATTGATCATGAAATTAACACATGTGGCTAAACAACCTAGTATATTGATTAAATCAAACAAGTATAAAGACCATTAAAACTCTAAATCTATTTAAATCCGTCAATCAAAGTAGTCATTCATCATGGTTTGCATTCCGTACAAATGTGAACAGGTTTAATTCTTAAATCATGAGACATTCTAACCATCTCATGTGAATTGGGCTCCCCTTATTGTTACCAGGACTATTTTTCATGCGATAACCTTGAAATTAAGTTTTGCTTCATCTTTAATGACTATATTTGTTATGAAAGAAATGCCCATAGACCATCCATAAGATGACTTCATTCAATTTAACAAACAATGAAGTCCTTGATCTTGAATTTGATTAGTTATTGATATTAATTGTTGAATTCAAAATTCGAGACAGCCTCCCATCATTTATCATTAGCAATGCTCCTCTTTTGACTCCAAACACATTTTTTTGACACATTGATCATGAAATTAACACATGTGGCTAAACAACCTAGTATATTGATTGAATCAAACAAGTATAAAGACAATTAAAACTCTAAATTCATTTAAATCCGTCAGTCAAAGGAGTCATTCATCATAGTTTGCATTCCAAACAAATATGAACTGGTTTAATTCTTAAATCACAAGACATTCTAACCACCTCATGTGAATTAGGCTCCTTTTATTGTTACCAGTACTATTTTTCATGCAATCACATTGAAATAAAATTTTGCTTCATCCCTAATTACTATTTTGTTATGAAAAAATGTTCGTGGACCATCTAAAACATGAATTCAATCAATTTAACAAACAATGGAGTCCTGGATCTTAAATTTCATTTCTTATTGATATTAATTGTTGAATTCAAAATTAGAGACAGTCTTCCATCATTTCTCATTGGCAATGCTCCTCTTCTGACTCCAATCACACTTTTTGACAAATTCATCATGAAATTAACACATGTGGCCAAACAACATATTATATTTATTGATTCAAACAAGTATAAAGGCGATTAAAACTCTAAATCTATTTCAATCCATCAATCAAAGGAGTCTTTCATCATGGTTTCCATTTCGTACAAATGTGAACAAGTTTAATTCTTAAATCACGAGACATTCTAATCACCTCATGTAAATTAGGCTCCTCTAATTCTTACCAGGACTATTTTTCATGCAATAACCTTGAAATTAACTTTTGCTTCATCATTAATGACTATATTTGTTATGAAAAAAATGCCCAAGGACCATCTATAACATGAATTCATTCAATTTCACAAACAATGGTGTCCTTGATCTTGAATTTCATTTCTTATTGATATTAACTATTTAATTCAAAATTAGAGACAGCTTCTCATCATTTCTTACTAGCAATGCTCCTCTTTTGACTTCGAACACAGTTTTTGACACATTCATCATGAAATTAACAAATATGGCTAAACAACCTAGTATATTGATTAAATCAAACAAGTATAAAGACCATTAAAACTCTAAATCTATTTAAATCCATCAATCAAAGTAGTCATTCATCATGGTTTGCATTCCGTACAAATGTGAACAGGTTTAATTCTTAAATCATGAGACATTCTAACCATCTCATGTGAATTAGGCTCCCCTTATTGTTACCAGGACTATTTTTCATGCAATAACCTTGAAATTAAGTTTTGCTTCATCTTTAATGACTATATTTGTTATGAAAGAAATGCCCATAGACCATCCATACTTCATTCAATTTAACAAACAATGGAGTCCTTGATCTTGAATTTGATTAGTTATTGATTTTAATTGTTGAATTCAAAATTCGAGACAGCCTCCCATCATTTATCATTAGCAATGCTCCTCTTTTGACTCCAAACACATTTTTTCACACATTGATCATGAAATTAACACATATGGCTAAACAACCTAGTATATTGATTGAATCAAACAACTATAAAGACAATTAAAACTCTAAATTCATTTAAATCCATCAGTCAAAGGAGTCATTCATCATGGTTTGCATTCCAAACAAATATGAACTGGTTTAATTCTTAAATCACGAGACATTCTAACCACCTCATGTGAATTAGGCTCCTTTTATTGTTACCAGTACTATTTTTCATGCAATCACCTTGAAATAAAATTTTGCTTCATCCCTAATTACTATTTTGTTATGAAAAAATGTTCGTGGACCATCTAAAACATGAATTCAATCAATTTAACAAACAATGGAGTCCTGGATCTTAAATTTCATTTCTTATTGATATTAATTGTTGAATTCAAAATTAAAGACAGTCTTCCATCATTTTTCATTGGCAATGCTCCTCTTCTGACTCCAAACACACTTTTTAACAAATTCATCATGAAATTAACACATGTGGACAAACAACATATTATATTTATTGATTCAAACAAGAATAAAGACGATTAAAACTCTAAATCTATTTCAATCCATCAATCAAAGGAGTCATTCATCATGGTTTCCATTCAGTACAAATGTGAACAAGTTTAATTCTTAAATCACGAGACATTCTAATCACCTCATGTAAATTAGGTTCCTCTAATTCTTACCAGGAATATTTTTCATACAATAACTTTCAAAATAAGTTTTGCTTCATCTTTAATGACTATATTTGTTATGAAAGAAATGCCCATAGACCATCCATAACATGACTTCATTCAATTTAACAAACAATGGAGTCCTTGATCTTGAATTTCATTTCTTATCGATATTAATTGTTGAATTCAAAATTAGAGACAACCTCCCATCATTTCTCACTGGCAATGCTCCTCTTTTGACTCCAAACACACTTTTTGACACATTGATCATGAAATTAACACATGTGGCTACACAACTTAGTATATTGACTAAATCAAACAAGTATAAAGACCATTAAAACTCTAAATCTACTTAAATCCGTTAATCAAAGGAGTCATTCATCATGGTTTCCATTCTGTACAAATGTGAACAGACATTCTAATCACCTCATGTAAATTAGGCTCCTCTTATTGCTACTAGAACTATTTTTCATGCAATAACCTCGAAATTAACTTTTGCTTTATCCTTAATGACTATATTCATTGTGAAAACAATGCCCATGGATCATCTATAACATGAATTCATTCAATTTCACAAACAATGGTGTCCTTGATCTTGAATTTCATTTCTTATTGATATTAATTATTTAATTCAAAATTATAGACAGCCTCCCAATCATTTCACTTTACCAATACTCTTCTTTTGACTGCAAACACACTTTTTGACACATTGATCATGAAATTAACACATGTGGCTAAACAACATAGTATATTGACTAAATCAAACAAGTATAATGACCATTAAAACTCTAAATCTATTTAAATCCGTCAATCAAAGGAGTCATTCATCATGGTTTGCATTCTGTACAAATGTGAACAAGTTTAACTCTTAAATCACGAGACATTCTAATCACCTCATGTAAATTAGGCTCCTCTTATTGTTATCAGGACTATTTTTCATGCCATAACCTTCAAATTAAGTTTTGCTTTATCATTAATGACTATAGTTGTTATGAAAAAAATGCCCATGGACCATCTATAATAAGAATTCATTCAATTTAACAAACAATGGAGTCCCGGAATCTTGAATTTCATTTCTTATTGATATTAGTTGTTGAATTGAAAATCAGAGATAGCCTCCCATCATTTCTCATTAGCAATGCTCCTCTTTTGACTCCAAACACACTTTTTGACACATTGATCATCAAATTAACAAATGTGGCTAAACAACCTAGTATATTGATTGAATGAAACAAGCATAAAGACCATTAAAACTCTAAATCTATTTAGATCCGTCAATCAAAGTAGTCATTCATCATGGTTTGCATTCTGTACAAATGTGAACAGGTTTAATTCTTAAATCATGAGACATTCTAACCACCTCATGTGAATTAGCCTCCTCTTATTGTTACCAGGACTATTTTTCATGCAATAACCTTCAAATTAAGTTTTGCTTCATCTTTAATGACTATATTTGTTATTAAAGAAATGCCCATAGACCATCCATAACATGACTTCATTCCATTTAACAAACAATGGAGTCCTTGATCTTGAATTTCATTTCTTATCGATATTAATTGTTGAATTCAAAATCAGAGACAGCCTCCCATCATTTCTCATTGGCAATGCTCCTCTTTTGACTCCAAACACACTTTTTGACACATTGATCATGAAATTAACACATGTGGCTAAACAACCTAGTATATTGACTAAATCAAACAAGTACAAAGACCATTAAAACTCTAAATCTATTTCAATCCGTCAATCAAAGGAGTCATTCATCATGGTTTCCATTCTGTACAAATGTGAACAAGTTTAATTCTTAAATCACGAGACATTCTAACCACCTCATGTGAATTACGCTACTTTTATTGTTACTAGTACTACTTTTCATGCAACAACCTTGAAATAAATTTTTGCTTCATCCTTAATGACTATATTCTTTATGAAAAAAATGCCCATGGACCATCTATAACATGAAGTCATTCAATTTAACAAACAATGGAGTCCTGGATCTGAAATTTCATTTCTTATTGATATTAATTGTTGAATTCGAAATTAGAGACAGCCTTCCATCATTTCTCATTGGCAATGCTCCTCCTCTGACTCCAAACACACTTTTTGACAAATTCATCATGAAATTAACACATGTGGCCAAATAACATATTATATTGATTGATTCAAACAAGCATAAAGACCATTAAAACTCTAAATTTATTTCAATCCGTCAATCAAAGGAGTCATTCATCATGGTTTCCATTCCGTACAAATGTGAACAGGTTTAATTCTTAAATCACGAGACATTCTAATCACCTCATGTAAATTAGGCTCCTCTAATTGATTACCTAGACTATTTTTCATGCAATAACCTTGAAATTAACTTTTGCTTCATCATTAATGACTATATTTGCTATGAAAAAAATGCCCAAGGACCATCTATAACATGAATTCATTCAATTGAACAAACAATGGAGTCCTTGATCTTGAATTTCATTTCTTATCGATATTAATTGTTGAATTCAAAATTATAGACAGCCTCCCATGATTCATCATTAGCAATGCTCCTCTTTTGACACCAAACACATTCTTTGACACATTGACCATGATATTAACGCATGTGTCTAAACAACCTAGTATATTGATTGAATCAAACATCTATAAAGACAATTAAAACTCTAAATCCATTTAAATCTGTTAGTCAAAGGAGTCATTCATCATGCTTTGCATTCGGTGCAAATATGAACTAATTTAATTCTTCAATAACGAGACATTCTAACCACCTCATGTGAAGTAGGCTCCTTTTATTGTTACCAGTACTATTTTTCATGCAACAACCTTGAAATAAAATTTTGCTTCATCCTTAATGACTATATTCCTTATGAAAAAAGTGCCCATGGACCATCTATAACATGAATTCATTCAATTTAGCAAACAATGGAGTCCTGGATCTTGAATTTCATTTCTTATTGATATTAATTGTTGAATTCAAAATTAGAGACAACCTTCCATCATTTCTCATTAGCAATGCTCTTCTTTTGACTGCAAACACACTTTTTGACACATTTATCATGAAATTAACAAATGTGGCTAAACAACCTAGTATATTGACTAAATCAAACAAGTATAAAGACCATTAGAACTCTAAATCTATTTAAATCCGTCAATCAAAAGAGTCATTCATCATGGTTTGCATTCCGTACAAATGTGAACAGGTTTAATTCTTAAATCATGAGTCATTCTAATCACCTCATGTAAATTAGGCTCCTCTTATTGCTACTAAAACTATTTTTCATGCAATAACCTCGAAATTAACCTTTGCTTTATCCTTAATGACTATATTCATTATGAAAAAAATGCCCATGGACCATCTATAACAAGAATTCATTCAATTTAACAAACAATGGAGTACTGGATCTTGAATTCCATTTCTTATTGATATTAGTTAATGAATTGAAAATTAGAGATAGCCTCCCATCATTTCTCATTAGCAATGCTCCTCTTTTGACTCCAAACACACTTTTTGACACATTGATCATGAAATTAACAAATGTGGCTAAACAACCTAGTATATTGATTGGATCAAACAAGTATAAAGACCATTAAAACTCTAAATCTATTTAAATCTGTCAATCAAAGGAGTCATTCATCATGGTTTGCATTACGTACAAATGTGAACAGGTTTAATTCTTAAATCACGAGACATTCTAATCAGCTCATGTAAATTAGGCTCCTCTTATTGCAACTAGAACTATTTTTCATGCAACAACCTCGAAATTAACTTTTGCTTTATCCTTAATGACTATATTCACTATGAAAAAAATGCCCATGGACCATCTATAACAACAATTCATTCAATTTAACAAACAATGGAGTCCTGGTTCTTGAATTTCATTTCTTATTGATATTAGTTGTTGAATTGAAAATCAGAGATAGCCTCCCATCATCATTTCTCGTTAGCAATGCTCCTCTTCTGACTCCAAACACACTTTTTGACACATTGATCATGAAATTAACACATGTGCCTAAACAACCTAGTATATTGATTAAATTAATCAAGTATAAAGACCATTAAAACACTAAATCTATTTAAATCTGTCAATCAAAGGAGTCATTCATCATGGTTTGCATTACGTACAATTGTGAACAGGTTTAATTCCTAAATCATGAGACATTCTAATCACCTCATGTAAATTAGACTCCTCTTATTGCTACTAGAACTATTTTTCATGCAATAACATCGAAATTAACTTTTGCTTTATCCTTAATGACTATATTCGTTATGAAAAAAATGCCCATGGACCATCTACAACAAGAATTCATTCAATTTAACAAACAATGGAGTCCTGGATCTTGAATTTCATTTCTTATTTATATTAGTTGTTGAATTGAAAATCAGAGACAGCCTCCCATCATTTCTCATTAGCAATGCTCCTCTTTTCACTCCAAACACACTTTTTGACACATTGATCATGAAACTAACACATATGGCTAAACAACCTAGTATATTGATTGAATCGAACAAGTATAAAGACCATTAAAACTCTAAATCTATTTAAATCCGTCAATCAAAGTAGTCATTCATCATGGTTTGCATTCCGTACAAATGTGAACAGGTTTAATTCTTAAATCATTAAACATTCTAACCACCTCATGTGAATTAGGCTCCTCTTATTGTTACCAGGACTATTTTTCATGCAATAACCTTGAAATTAAGTTTTGCATCATCTTTAATGACTATATTTGTTATGAAAGAAATGCCCATAGACCATCCATAACATGACTTCATTCAATTTAACAAACAATGGAGTCCTTGATCTTGAATTTCATTTCTTATGGATATTAATTGTTGAATTCAAACTTAGAGACTACCTCCCATCATTTCTCATTAGGAATGCTCCTCTTTTGACTCCAAACGCAATTTTTGACACATTGATCATGAAATTAACACATGTGACTAAACAACCTAGTATATTGACTAAATCAAACAAGTATAAAGACCATTAAAACTCTAAATCTATTTAAATCTGTCAATCAAAGGAGTCATTCATCATTATTTGCATTTTGTACAAATGTGAACTGGTTTAATTCTTGCATCACGAGACATTCTAGTCACCACATGTAAATAGGCTCCTCTTATTGTTACCAGGACTATTTTTTTTTCCAATAACCTTGAAATTAGCTTTTGCTTCATCATTAATGACTATATTTGTTATGAAAAAAATGCCAATGGACCATCTATATCATGAATTCATTCAATTTAACAAACAATGGAGTCCTTGATCTTGAATTTCATTTCTTATCGATATTAACCGTTGAATTCAAAATTATAGACAACCTCCCATCATTCATCATGAGCAATGCTCCTCTTTTGACTCCAAACACAATCTTTGACACATTGACCATGATATTAACACGTGTCTAAACAACCTAGTATATTGATTGAATCAAACATCTATAAAGACGATTAAAACTCTAAATCCATTTAAATCTGTTAGTCTAAGGAGTCATTCATCATGGTTTGCATTCGGTACAAATATGAACTGGTTTAATTCTTCAATCACGAGACATTCTAACCACCTCATGTGAAGGAGGCTCCTTTTATTGTTACCAGTACTATTTTTCATGCAACAACCTTGAAATGAAAATTTTGCTTCATCCTTAATGACTATATTCGTTATGAAAAAAGTGCCCATGGACCATCTATAACATGAATTCATTCAATTTAGCAAACAATGGAGTCCTGGATCTTGAATTTCATTTCTTATTGATATTAATTGTTGAATTCAAAATTAGAGACAGCCTTTCATCATTTCTCATTAGCAATGCTCTTCTTTTGACTGCAAACACACTTTTTGACACATTTATCATGAAATTAACACATGTGGCTAAACAACCTAGTATATTGACTAAATCACACAAGTATAAAGACCATTAAAACTCTAAATCTATTTAAATTCGTCAATCAAAGGAGTCATTCATGATGGTTTGCATTCCGTACAAATGTGAACAGGCTTAATTCTTAAATCACGAGTCATTCTAATCACCTCATGTAAATTAGGCTCCTCTTATTGCTACTAAAACTATTTTTCATGCAATAACCTCGAAATTAACCTTTGCTTTATCCTTAATGACTATATTCATTATGAAAAAAAAGCCCATGGACCATCTATAACAAGAATTCATTCAATTTAACAAACAATGGAGTACTGGATCTTGAATTTCATTTCTTATTGATATTAGTTGTTGAATTGAAAATCAGAGATAGCCTCCCATCATTTCTCATTAGCAATGCTCCTCTTTTGACTCCAAACACACTTTTTGACACATTGATCATGAAATTAACAAATGTGGCTAAACAACCTAGTATATTGATTGGATCAAACAAGTATAAAGACCATTAAAACTCTAAATCTATTTAAATCTGTCAATCAAAGGAGTCATTCATCATGGTTTGCATTACGTACAAATGTGAACAATTTTAATTCTTAAATCACGAGACATTCTAATCAGCTCATGTAAATTAGGCTCCTCTTATTGCAACTAGAACTATTTTTCATGCAACAACCTCGAAATTAACTTTTGCTTTATCCTTAATGACTATATTCACTATGAAAAAAATGCCCATGGACCATCTATAACAACAATTCATTCAATTTAACAAACAATGCAGTCCTGGTTCTTGAATTTCATTTCTTATTGATATTAGTTGTTGAATTGAAAATCAGAGATAGCCTCCCATCATTTCTCGTTAGCAATGCTCCTCTTCTGACTCCAAACACACTTTTTGACACATTGATCATGAAATTAACACATGTGCCTAAACAACCTAGTATATTGATTAAATTAATCAAGTATAAAGACCATTAAAACACTAAATCTATTTAAATCTGTCAATCAAAGGAGTCATTCATCATGGTTTGCATTACGTACAATTGTGAACAGGTTTAATTCTTAAATCACCAGACATTCTAATCACCTCATGTAAATTAGACTCCTCTTATTGCTCCTAGAACTATTTTTCATTCAATAACATCGAAATTAACTTTTTCTTTATCCTTAAT
>JBAPLH010001601.1:0-15179 GCA_037897445.1 Ceriops zippeliana
ATGACTATATTCACGATGAAAAAAATGCCCATGGACCATCTATAACAACAATTCATTCAATTTAACAAACAATGGAGTCCCTGGTTCTTGAATTTCATTTCTTATTGATATTAGTTTGTTCAATTGAAAATCAGAGATGGCCTCCCATCATTTCTCGTTAGCAATGCTCCTCTTCTGACTCCAAACACACTTTTTGACACATTGATCATGAAAAATTAACACATGTGGCTAAACAACCTAGTATATTGATTAAATCAATCAAGTATAAAGACCATTAAAATACTAAATCTATTTAAATCTGTCTATCAAAGTAGTCATTCATCATGGTTTGCATTACGTACAATTGTGAACAGTTTTAATTCTTAAATCACGAGGCATTCTAAATCACCTCATGTAAATTAGACACCTCTTATTGCTACATAAGAGAACTATTTTTCATGCAATAACATCGAAATTAACTTTTGCTTTATCCTTTAATGACTATATTCGTTATGAAAAAAAATGCCCATGGGACCATCTATAACAACAATTCATTCAATTTAACAAACAATGGAGTCCTGGTTCTTGAATTTCATTTCTTATTGATATTAGTTGTTGAATTGAAAATCAGAGATAGCCTCCCATTATTTCTCAATAGCAATGCTCCTCTTTTGACTCAAAACACACTTTTTGACACATTGATCATGAAATTAACAAATGTGGCTAAAGAAACCTAGTATATTGATTAAATCAAACAAGTATAAAGAGCATTAAAACTCTAAATCTATTTAAATCCGTCAATCAAAGTAGTCATTCATCATGGTTTGCATTTCGTACAAATGTGAACAGGTTTAATTCTTAAATTATTAGACATTCTAACCACCTCATGTGAATTAGGCTCCTCTTATTGTTACCAGGACTATTTTTTCATGCAATAACCTTGAAATTAAGTTTTGCTTCATCTTTAATGACTATATTTGTTATGAAAAAAATGCCCATGGACCATCCTATAACATGACTTCATTCAATTTAACAAACAATGGAGTCCTTGATCTTGAATTTCATTTCTTATCGATATTAATTGTTGAATTCAAAATTAGAGACAACCTGCCATCATTTCTCATTAGCAATGCTCCTCTTTTGACTCCCAAACGCAATTTTTGACACATTGATCATGAAATTAACACATGTCACTAAACAACCTAGTATATTGACTAAATCAAACAAGTATAAAGACCATTAAAACTCTAAATCTATTTAAATCCGTCAATCAAAGGAGTCATTCATCATGGTTTGCATTACGTACAAATGTGAACAGGTTTAATTCTTAAATCACGAGTCATTCTAATCACCTCATGTAAATTAGGCTCCTCTTATTGCTACTAAAACAATTTTTCATGCAATAACCTCGAAATTAACTTTTGCTTTATCCTTAATGACTATATTCATTATGAAAAAAATGCCCATGGACCATCTATAACAATAATTCATTCAATTTAACAAACAATGGAGTCCTGGATCTTGAATTTCATTTCATATTGATATTAGGTGTTGAATTGAAAATCAGAGATAGCCTCCCATCATTTCTCATTAGCAATGCTCCTCTTTTGACTCCAAACACACTTTTTGACACATTGATCATGAAATTAACAAATGTGGCTAAACAACCTAGTATATTGATTGAATCAAACAAGTATAAAGACCATTAAAACTCTAAATCTATTTAAATCTGTCAATCAAAGGAGTCATTCATCATGGTTTGCATTATGTACAAATGTGAACAGGTTTAATTCTTAAATCACGAGACATTCTAATCAGCTCATGTAAATTAGGCTCCTCTTATTGCTACTAGAACTATTTTTCATGCAACAACCTCGAAATTAACTTTTGCTTTATCCTTAATGACTATATTCATTATGAAAAAAATGCCCATGGACCATCTATAACAAGAATTCATTCCATTTAACAAACAATGGAGTCCTGGATCTTGAATTTCATTTCTTATTGATATTAGTTGTTGAATTGAAAATCAGAGATAGCCTCCCATCATTTCTCGTTAGCAATGCTCCTCTTCTGAGTCCAAACACACTTTTTGACACATTGATCATGAAATTAATACATGTGGCTAAACAACCTAGTATATTGATTAAATCAATCAAGTATAAAGACCATTAAAACACTAAATCTATTTAAATCTGTCAATCAAAGGAGTCATTCATCATAGTGTGCATTACGTACAATTGCGAACTGGTTTAATTCTTAAATCACGAGACATTCTAATCATCTCATGTAAATTAGACTCCTCTTATTGCTACTAGAACTATTTTTCATGGAACAACCTCGAAATGAACTATTGCTTTATCCTTAATGACCATATTCATTATGAAAAAAATACCCATGGACCATCTATAACAAGAATTCACTCAATTTAACAAACAATGGAGTCCTGGATCTTGAATTTCATTTCTTATTGATATTAATTGTTGAATTGAAAATCAGAGATAGCCTCCCATCATTTCTCGTTAGCAATGCTCCTCTTCTGACTCCAAACACACTTTTTGACACATTGATCATGAAATTAACACATGTGGCTAAACAACCTAGTATATTGATTAAATTAATCAAGTATAAAGACCATTAAAACACTAAATCTATTTAAATCTGTCAATCAAAGGAGTCATTCATCATGGTTTGCATTGCGTACAATTGTGAACAGGTTTAATTATTAAATCACGAGACATTCTAATCACCTTCATGTAAATTAGACTCCTCTTATTGCTACTAGAACTATTTTTCATGCAATAACATCGAAATTAACTTTTGCTTTATCCTTAATGACTATATTCGTTATGAAAAAAATGCCCATGGACCGTCTACAACAAGAATTCATTCAATTTAACAAACAATGGAGTCCTGGATCTTGAATTTCATTTCTTATTTATATTAGTTGTTGAATTGAAAATCAGAGACAGCCTCCCATCATTTCTCATTAGCAATGCTCCTCTTTTGTCTCCAAACACACTTTTTGACACATTGATCATGAAACTAACACATATGGCTAAACAACCTAGTATATTGATTGAATCGAACAAGTATAAAGACCATTAAAACTCTAAATCTAGTTTAAATCCGTCAATCAAAGTAGTCATTCATCATGGTTTGCATTCCGTACAAATGTGAACAGGTTTAATTCTTAAATCATTAAACATTCTAACCACCTCATGTGAATTAGGCTCCTCTTATTGTTACCAGGACTATTTTTCATGCAATAACCTTGAAATTAAGTTTTTGCATCATCTTTAATGACTATATTTGTTATGAAAGAAATGCCCATAGACCATCCATAACATGACTTCATTCAATTTAACAAACAATGGAGTCCTTGATCTTGAATTTCATTTCTTATCGATATTAATTGTTGAATTCAAACTTAGAGACTACCTGCCATCATTTCTCATTGGCAATGCTCCTCTTTTGACTCCAAACGCAATTTTTGACACATTGATCATGAAATTAACACATGTCACTAAACAACCTAGTATATTGACTAAATCAAACAAGTATAAAGACCATTAAAACTCTAAATCTATTTAAATCTGTCAATCAAAGGAGTCATTCATCATTATTTGCATTTTGTACAAATGTGAACTGGTTTAATTCTTGCATCACGAGACATTCTAGTCACCACATGTAAATAGGCTCCTCTTATTGTTACCAGGACTATTTTTTTTTTCCAATAACCTTGAAATTAGCTTTTGCTTCATCATTAATGACTATATTTGTTATGAAAAAAATGCCAATGGACCATCTATATCATGAATTCATTCAATTTAACAAACAATGGAGTCCTTGATCTTGAATTTCATTTCTTATCGATATTAACCGTTGAATTCAAAATTATAGACAACCTCCCATCATTCATCATGAGCAATGCTCCTCTTTTGACTCCAAACACACTCTTTGACACATTGACCATGATATTAACAGGTGTCTAAACAACCTAGTATATTGATTGAATCAAATATCTATAAAGACAATTAAAACTCTAAATCCATTTAAATCTGTTAGTCTAAGGAGTCATTCATCATGGTTTGCATTCAGTACAAATATGAATTGGTTTAATTCTTCAATCACGAGACATTCTAACCACCTCATGTGAAGGAGGCTCCTTTTATTGTTACCAGTACTATTTTTCATGCAACAACCTTGAAAGAAAATTTTGCTTCATCCTTAATGACTATATTCGTTATGAAAAAAGTGCCCATGGACCATCTATAACATGAATTCATTCAATTTAGCAAACAATGGAGTCCTGGATCTTGAATTTCATTTCTTATTGATATTAATTGTTGAATTCAAAATTAGAGACAAGCCTTCCATCATTTCTCATTAGCAATGCTCTTCTTTTGACTGCAAACACACTTTTTGACACATTTATCATGAAATTAACACATGTGGCTAAACAACCTAGTATATTGACTAAATCACACAAGTATAAAGACCATTAAAACTCTAAATCTATTTAAATTCGTCAATCAAAGGAGTCATTCATGATGGTTTGCATTCCGTACAAATGTGAACAGGCTTAATTCTTAAATCACGAGTCATTCTAATCACCTCATGTAAATTAGGCTCCTCTTATTGCTACTAAAACTATTTTTCATGCAATAACCTCGAAATTAACCTTTGCTTTATCCTTAATGACTATATTCATTATGAAAAAAATGCCCATGGACCATCTATAACAAGAATTCATTCAATTTAACAAACAATGGAGTACTGGATCTTGAATTCCATTTCTTATTGATATTAGTTGTTGAATTGAAAATCAGAGATAGCCTCCCATCATTTCTCATTAGCAATGCTCCTCTTTTGACTCCAAAACACACTTTTTGACACATTGATCATGAAATTAACAAATGTGGCTAAACAACCTAGTATATTGATTGGATCAAACAAGTATAAAGACCATTAAAACTCTAAATCTATTTAAATCTGTCAATCAAAGGAGTCATTCATCATGGTTTGCATTACGTACAAATGTGAACAGGTTTAATTCTTAAATCACGAGACATTCTAATCAGCTCATGTAAATTAGGCTCCTCTTATTGCAACTAGAACTATTTTTCATGCAACAACCTCGAAATTAACTTTTGCTTTATCCTTAATGACTATATTCACTATGAAAAAAATGCCCATGGACCATCTATAACAACAATTCATTCAATTTAACAAACAATGGAGTCCTGGTTCTTGAATTTCATTTCTTATTGATATTAGTTGTTGAATTGAAAATCAGAGATAGCCTCCCATCATTTCTCGTTAGCAATGCTCCTCTTCTGACTCCAAACACACTTTTTGACACATTGATCATGAAATTAACACATGTGGCTAAACAACCTAGTATATTGATTAAATCAATCAAGTATAAAGACCATTAAAATACTAAATCTATTTAAATCTGTCTATCAAAGTAGTCATTCATCATGGTTTGCATTACGTACAATTGTGAACAGGTTTAATTCTTAAATCACGAGGCATTCTAATCACCTCATGTAAATTAGACACCTCTTATTGCTACTAGAACTATTTTTCATGCAATAACATCGAAATTAACTTTTGCTTTATCCTTAATGACTATATTCGTTATGAAAAAAATGCCCATGGACCATCTATAACAACAATTCATTCAATTTAACAAACAATGGAGTCCTGGTTCTTGAATTTCATTTCTTATTGATATTAGTTGTTGAATTGAAAATCAGAGATAGCCTCCCATCATTTCTCATTAGCAATGCTCCTCTTTTTGACTCAAAAACACACTTTTTGACACATTGATCATGAAATTAACAAATGTGGCTAAAGAACCTAGTATATTGATTAAATCAAACAAGTATAAAGACCATTAAAACTCTAAATCTATTTAAATCCGTCAATCAAAGTAGTCATTCATCATGGTTTGCATTCCGTACAAATGTGAACAGGTTTAATTCTTAAATTATTAGACATTCTAACCACCTCATGTGAATTAGGCTCCTCTTATTGTTACCAGGACTATTTTTCATGCAATAACCTTGAAATTAAGTTTTGCATCATCTTTAATGACTATATTTGTTATGAAAGAAATGCCCATAGACCATCCATAACATGACTTCATTCAATTTAACAAACAATGGAGTCCTTGATCTTGAATTTCATTTCTTATCGATATTAATTGTTGAATTCAAACTTAGAGACTACCTGCCATCATTTCTCATTGGCAATGCTCCTCTTTTGACTCCAAACGCAATTTTTGACACATTGATCATGAAATTAACACATGTCACTAAACAACCTAGTATATTGACTAAATCAAACAAGTATAAAGACCATTAAAACTCTAAATCTATTTAAATCTGTCAATCAAAGGAGTCATTCATCATTATTTGCATTTTGTACAAATATGAACTGGTTTAATTCTTGCATCACGAGACATTCTAGTCACCACATGTAAATAGGCTCCTCTTATTGTTACCAGGACTATTTTTTTTTCCAACAACCTTGAAATTAGCTTTTGTTTCATCATTAATGTCTATATTTGTTATGAAAAAAATGCCAATGGACCATCTATATCATGAATTCATTCAATTTAACAAATAATGGAGTCCTTGATCTTGATTTCATTTCATATCGATATTAACCGTTCAATTCAAAATTATAGACAGCCTCCCATCATTCATGGTTAGCAATGCTCCTCTTTTGACTCCAAACACACTCTTTGACACATTGATCATGATATTAACACATGTGTCTAAACAACCTAGTATATTGATTGAATCAAACATCTATAAAGACAAATAAAACTCTAAAACCATTTAAATCTGTTAGTCAAAGGAGTCATTCATCATGGTTTGCATTCGGTACAAATATGAACTAATTTAATTATTCAATCACGAGACATTCTAACCACCTCATGTGAAGTAGGCTCCTTTTATTGTTATTGGTACTATTTTTCATGTAACAACCTTGAAAGAAAATTTTGCTTCATCCTTAATGACTATATTCGTTATGAAAAAAGTGCCCATGGACCATCTATAACATGAATTCATTCAATTTAGCAAACAATGGAGTCCTGGATCTTGAATTTCATTTCTTATTGATATTAATTGTTGTATTCAAAATTAGAGACAACCTTCCATCATTTCTCATTAGCAATGCTCTTCTTTTGACTGCAAACACACTTTTTGACACATTTATCATGAAATTAACACATGTGGCTAAACAACCTAGTATATTGACTAAATCAAACAAGTATAAAGACCATTAGAACTCTAAATCTACTTAAATCCGTCAATCAAAGGAGTCATTCATCATGGTTTGCATTCCGTACAAATGTGAACAGGTTTAATTCTTAAATCACGAGTCATTCTAATCACCTCATGTAAATTAGGCTCCTCTTATTGCTACTAAAACTATTTTTCATGCAATAACCTCGAAATTAACTTTTGCTTTATCCTTAATGACTATATTCATTATGAAAAAAATGCCCATGGACCATCTATAACAAGAATTCATTCAATTTAACAAACAATGGAGTCCTGGATCTTGAATTTCATTTCTTATTGATATTAGTTGTTGAATTGAAAATCAGAGATAGCCTCCCATCATTTCTCATTAGCAATGCTCCTCTTTTGACTCCAAACACACTTTTTGACACATTGATCATGAAATTAACAAATGTGGCTAAAGAACCTAGTAAATTGATTGAATCAAACAAGTATAAAGACCATTAAAACTCTAAATCTATTTAAGTTCGTCAATCAAAGGTGTCATTCATTATTGTTTGCATTCCGTACAAATGTGAACCGGTTTAATTCTTAAATCACGAGACATTCGAATCACCTCATGTAAATTAGGCTCCTCTTATTATTACCAGGACTATTTTTCAAGCCATAACCTTCAAATTAAGCTTTGCTTTACCATTAATGACTATAGTTGTTATGAAAAAAATGCCCATGGACCATCTATAACAAGAATTCATTCAAATTAACAAACAATGGAGTCCTTGATCTTGAATTTCATTTCTTGTTGTTATTAATTGTTGAAATCAAAATTAGAAAATGTCTGCCATCATTTCTCATTAGCAATGCTCCTCTTTTGACACCAAACACACATTTTCACACATTGATCATGAAATTAACACATGTGGGTAAATAACCTAGCATATTGATTGAATCAAATAAGTATAAAGACCATTAAAACTCTAAATCCAATTAAATCTGTGAGTCAAAGGAGTCATTCATCATAGTTTGCATTCAGTACAAATATGAACTGGTTTAATTCTTCAATCACGAGACATTCTAACCACCTCATGTGAAGTAGGCTCCTTTTATTGTTACCAGTACTATTTTTCATGCAACAACCTTGAAATAAAATTTTGCTTCATCCTTAATCACTATATTCGTTATGAAAAAAATGGCCATGGACCATCTATAACATGAATTCATTCAATTTAACAAACAATGGAGTCCTGGATCTTAAATTTCATTTCTTACTCATTTTAATTGTTGAATTCAAAATTAGAGACAGTCTTCCATCTTTCTCATTGGCAATGTTCCACTTCTGACTCCAAACACACTTTTTGACACATTCATCATGAAATTAAAACATGTGGCCAAACAACATATTATATTGATTGATTCAAACAAGTATAAAGACCATTCAAACTCTAAATCTATTTCAATTCGTCAATCAAGGGAGTCCTTGATCATGGTTTCCATTCCGTACAAATGTGAACAGGTTTAATTCTTAAATCACGAGACATTCTAATCACCTCATGTAAATTAGGCTCCTCTAATTGTTACCAGGACTATTTTTCATGCCATAACTTTCAAATTAAGTTTTGCTTTATTATTAATGACTATAGTTGTTGTGAAAAAAATGCCCATGGACCATCTATAACAAGAATTCATTCAATTTAACAATCAATGGAGTCCTGGATCTTGAATTTCATTTCTTATTGATATTAGTTGCTGAATTGAAAATCAGAGACAGCCTCCTATCATTTCTC
The DNA here is from genome assembly GCA_037897445.1 of Ceriops zippeliana. NCBI lineage: Eukaryota > Viridiplantae > Streptophyta > Magnoliopsida > Malpighiales > Rhizophoraceae > Ceriops > Ceriops zippeliana. Next base: position 9,029 of record JBAPLH010001601.1, read on the forward strand.
ATTAGCAATGCTCCTCTTTTGACTCCAAACACACTTTTTGACACATTGATCACGAAATTAACAAATGTGGCTAAACAACCTAATATATTGATTGAATCAAACAAGTATAAAGACCATTAAAACTCTAAATCTATTTAAGTTCGTCAATCAGAGGAGTCATTCATCATTGTTTGCATTCCGTACAAATGTGAACCGGTTTAATTCTTAAATCACGGGACATTCTAATCACCTCATGTAAATTAGGCTCCTTTTATTGTTACCAGGACTATTTTTCATGCCATAACCTTCAAATTAAGTTTTGCTTTATCATTAATGACTATAGTTGTTATGAAAAAAATGCCCATGGACCATCTATAACAAGAATTCATTCAATTTATCAAAGAATGGAGTCCTGGATCTTGAATTTCATTTGTTATTGATATTAGTTGTTGAATTGAAAATCAGAGACAGCCTCTCATCATTTCTCATTAGCAATGCTCCTCTTTTGACTCCAAACACACTTTTTGACACATTGATCATGAAATTAACACATGTGGCTAAACAAATATGAACTGGTTTGCATTCTTAAAGCACGAGACATTCTAACCACCTCATGTGAATTAGGGTCCTTTTATTGTTACCAGTACTATTTTTCATGCAATCTCCTTGAAAGAAAATTTTGCTTCATCCCTAATTACTATTTTGTTATGAAAAAATGCGCATGGACCATCTATAACATGAATTCATTCAATTTAACAAACAATGGAGTCCTGGATCCTAAATTTCATTTCTTATTGATATTTATTGCTGAATTCAAAATAAGAGACAGCCTTCCATTATTTCTCATTGGCAATGCTCCTCTTCTGACTCCAAACACACTTTTTGACACATTCATCATGAAATTAACATGTGGCCAAACAACATATTATATTGATTGATTCAAACAAGTATAAAGACCATTAAAACTCTAAATCCATTTCAATCCGTCAATCAAAGGAGTCATTCATCATGGTTTCCATTCCGTACAAGTGTGAACTAGTTTAATTCTTAAATCACGAGACATTCTAATCACCTCATGTAAATTAGGCTCCTCTTATTGTTACCAGGACTATTTTTCATGCCATAACCTTCAAATTAAGTTTTGCTTTATCATTAATGACTATAGTTGTTATGAAAAAAATGCCCATGGACCATCCATAACATGACTTTCATTCAATTTAACAAAGAATGGAGTCCTTGATCTTGAATTTCACTTCTTATCGATATTAATTGTTGAATTCAAAATCAGAGAGAGCCTCCCATCATTTCTCATTGGCAATGCTCCTCCTTTGACTCCAAACACACTTTTTGACACATTGATCATGAAATTAACACATGTGGCTAAACAACCAAGTATATTGACTAAATCAAACAAGTATAAAGACCATTAAAACTCTAAATCTATTTAAATCCGTCAATCAAAGGAGTCATTCATCATGGTTTGCATTCTGTACAAATGTGAACAAGTTTAATTCTTAAATCACGAGACATTCTAATCACCTCATGTAAATTAGGCTCCTCTTACTGTTACCAGGACTATTTTTCATGCCATAACCTTCAAATTAAGTTTTGCTTTATCATTAATGACTATAGTTGTTATGAAAAAAATGCCCATGGACCATCTATAATAAGAATTCATTCAATTTAACGAACAATGGAGTCATGGATCTTGAATTTCATTTCTTATTGATATTAGTTGTTGAATTGAAAATCAGAGACAGTCTCCCATCATTTCTAAATAGCAATGCTCCTCTTTTGACTCCAAACACACTTTTCGACACGTTGATCATGAAATTAACACATGTGGCTAAACAACCTAGTATATTGATTGAATCAAACAAGTATAAACACCATTACAACTCTGAATCTATTTAAATCCGTCAATCAAGGGAGTCATTCATCATGGTTTGCATTGTGTACAAATGTCAACTAGTTTAATTCTTAAATCACGAGAGATTCTAATCACCTCATGTGAATTAGGCTCCTCTTATTGTTACCAGGACTTTTTTCATTCACTAATCTTGAAACTAAATTTTGCTTCATCCTTAATGACTATATTTGTTATGAAGAAAATGCCCATGGACCATCAATAACATGAATTCATTCAATTTAACAAACAATGGAGTCCTTGATCTTGAATTTCATTTCTTATTGATATTAATTGTTGAATTCAAAATTAGAGATTGCCTCCCATCAGTTGTCCTTAGCAAGGCTCCTCTTTTGACTCCACACACACTTTTTGACACATTGATCATAAAATTAACACATGTGGCTAAACAACCTAGTATATTGATTGAATCAAACAAGTATAAACACCATTACAACTCTAAATCTATTTAAATCCGTCAATCAAGGGAGTCATTCATCATGGTTTGCATTACGTACAAATGTGAATTGGTTTAATTCTTAAATCACGAGAGATTCTAATCACCTCATGTGAATTAGGCTCCTCTTATTGTTACCAGGACTTTTTTCATGCAATAACCTTGAAATGAAATTTTGCTTCATCCTTAATGACTATATTCGTTATGAAAAAAATGCCCATGGACGATCTATAACATGAATTCATTCAATTTAACAACCAATGGAGTCCTTGATCTTGAAATTCATTTCTTATCGATATTAATTGTTGAATTCAAAATTAGAGATTGCCTCCCATCAGTTGTCATTAGCAAGGCTCCTCTTTTGACTCCACAAACACTTTTTGACACATTGATCATGAAATTAACACATGTGGCTAAACAACCTAGTATATTGATTAAATCAATCAAGTATAAACAACATTACAACTCAAAGTCTATTTAAATATGTGAATCAAAGGAGTCATTCATCATGGTTTCCATTTCGTACAAATGTGAACTGGTTTAATTCTTAAATCACGAGATTGTAATCGCCTCATGTGAATTAGGCTTCGCTTATTGTTACCAGGACTTTTTTCATGCAATAACCTTGAATTTAAATTTTCCTTCATCCTTAATGACTATATTCGTTATCAAAAAAATGCCCATGGACGATCTATAACATGAATTCATTCAATTTAACAACCAATGGAGTCCTTGATCTTGAAATTCATTTCTTATTGATATTAATTGTGGAATTAAAAATTAGAGATAGCCTCCCATCATTTCTCATTACCAATACTCCTCTTTTGACTCCAAACACACTTTTTGACACATTGATCATGAAATTAACACATGTGGCTAAACAACCTAGTATATTGATTGAATCAAACAAGTATAAACACCATTACACCTTTAAATCAATTTAAATCCATCAATCAAGGGAGTCATTCATCATGGTTTGCATTCCGTACAAAGGTGAACTGGTTTAATTCTTTAATCACGAGACATTCTAATCGCCTCATGTGAATTAGGCTCCGCTGATTGTTACAAGGGCTTTTTTCATGCAATCACCTTGAAATTAAATTTTGCTTCATCCTTAATGACTATATTCATTATGAAAAAAATGCCCACGGACCATCTATAACATGAATTCATTCAATTTAACAACCAATGGAGTCCTTGATCTTGAAATTCATTGCTTGTTGATATTAATTGTGGAATTCAAAATTAGAGATAGCTCCCATCATTTCTCAATAGCAAAGCTCCTCTTTTGACTCCAAACACACTTTTTGACACATTGATCTTGAAATTAGCACATGTGGCTAAACAACCTAGTATATTGATTGAATCAAACAAGTATAAACACCATTACACCTCTAAATCTATTTAAATTCATCAATCAAGGGAGTCATTCATCATGGTTTGCATTCCGTACAAATGTGAACTGGTTTAATGCTTAAATCACGAGACATTCTAATCACCTCATGTGAATTAGGTTCCTCTTATTTTTACCAGGAATTTTTTATGCAATAACCTTGAAATTAAATTTTGCTTCATCCGTAATGACGATATTCGTTATGAAAAAAATGCCGCTGGACCATCTATAACATGAATTCATTCAATTTAACAACCAGTGGAGTCCTTGATCTTGAAATTCATTTCTTATTGATATTAATTATGGAATTCAAAATTAGAGACTGCCTCCCATCATTTCTCATTAGCAATGCTCATCTTTTGACTCCAAACACACTTTTCGACACGTTGATCATGAAATTAACACATGTGGCTAAACAACCTAGTATATTGATTGAATCAAACAAGTATAAACACCATTACAACTCTAAATCTATTTAAATCCGTCAGTCAAGGGAGTCATTCATCATGGTTTGCATTCCGTACAAATGTGAACTGGTTTAACTCTTAAATCACGAGAGATTCTAATCACCTCATGTGAATTAGGCTCCTCTTATTGTTACCAGGATTTTTTTCATTCACTAACCTTCAAATTAAATTTCGCTTCATCCTTAATGACTATATTTGTTATGAAGAAATTGCCCATGGACCATCTATAACATGAATTCATTCAATTTAACAAACAATGGAGTCCTTGATCTTGAATTTCATTTCTTATTGATATTAACTGTTGAATTCAAAATTAGAGATTGCCTCCCATCATTTGTCGTTAGCAAGACTCCTCTTTTGACTCCACACACACTTTTTGACATATTGATCATGAAATTAACACATGTGGCTAAACAACCTAGTATATTGATTAAATCAATCAAGTATAAGCAACATTACAACTCAAAATCTATTTAAATCCGTGAATCAGTGGAGTCATTCATCACGGTTTCCATTTCGTACAAATGTGAACTGATTTACTTCTTAAATCACGAGACATTCTAATCGCCTCATGTTAATTAGGATCCTCTTATTGTTACCAGAACTTTTTTTCATGCAATCACCTTGAATTTAAATTTTCATTCATCCTTAATGACTATATTCGTTATGAAAAAAATGCCCATGGACCATCTATAACATGAATTCATTCAATTTAACAACCAATGGAGTCCTTGATCTTGAAATTCATTTTTTATTGATATTAATTATGGAATTAAAAATAAGAGACAGCCTCCCATCATTTATCATTAGCAATGCTCCTCTTTTGACTCGAAACACACTTTTTTATACATTGATCATGAAATTAACACATGTGGCTAAGCAACCTAGTATATTGATTGAATCAAACAAGTATAAACACCATTACACCTCTAAATCTATTTAAATCCGTCAATCAAGGGAGTCATTCATCATGGTTTGCATTCCGTACAAATGTGAACTGGTTTAATTCTTAAATCATGAGACATTCTAATCGCCTCATGTGAATTAGGCTCTGCTTATTGTTACCAGGGATTTTTTCATGCAATCACCTTGAAATTAAATTTTGCTTCATCCTTAATGACTATATTCATTATGAAAAAAATGGCCATGAACCATCTGTAACATGAATTCATTCAATTTAACAACCAATGGAGCCCTTGATCTTGAAATTCATTTCTTATTGACATTAATTGTGGAATTAAAAATTAGAGACAGCCTCCCATCATTTATCATTAGCAATGCTCCTCTTTTGACTCCAAACACACTTTTTGTCACATTGATCATGAAATTAACACATGTGGCTAAACAACCTAGTATATTGATTGAATCAAACAAGTATAAACACCATTACAACTCTAAATCTATTTAAATCCGTCAATCAAGGGAGTCATTCATCATGGTTTGCATTCCGTACAAATATGAACTAGTTTAATGCATAAATCACGAGACATTCGAATCACCTCATGTGAATTAGGTTCTTTTTATTTTTACCAAGAATTTTTTATGCAATAACTTTGAAATTAAATTTTGCTTCATCCTTGATGACTATATATTTGTTATGAAAAAAAATGCCCATGGACCAATCTATAACATGAATTCATTCAATTTAACAACCAATGGAGTCCTTGATCTTGAAATTCATTTCTTATTGATATTTAATCGTGGAATTGAAAAATTAGAGACAGCCTCCCATCATTTTCTCATTAGCAATTGTCCTCTTTTGACTCCAAACACACTTTTTGACACATTGATGATGAAATTTAGCACATGTAGCTAAACAACCTAGTATAATTGATTGAATCAAACAAGTATAAACTCCATTACACTCTAAATCTATTTAAATCCGTCAATCAAGGGAGTCATTCATCATGGTTTGCATTCGATACAAATGTGAACTAGTGTAATTCTTA
>JBAPLH010001602.1:0-43827 GCA_037897445.1 Ceriops zippeliana
GCATCATCTTTAATGACTATATTTGTTATGAAAGAAATGCCCATAGACCATCCATAACATGACTTCATTCAATTTAACAAACAATGGAGTCCTTGATCTTGAATTTCATTTCTTATGGATAATAATTGTTGAATTCAAACTTAGAGAACTACCTCCCATCATTTCTCATTAGGAATGCTCCTCTTTTGACTCCAAACGCAATTTTTGACACATTGATCATGAAATTAACACATGTGACTAAACAACCTAGTATATTGACTAAATCAAACAAGTATAAAGACCATTAAAACTCTAAATCTATTTAAATCTGTCAATCAAAGGAGTCATTCATCATTATTTGCATTTTGTACAAATGTGAACTGGTTTAATTCTTGCATCACGAGACATTCGAGTCACCACATGTAAATAGGCTCCTCTTATTGTTACTAGGACTATTTTTTTTTCCAATAACCTTGAAATTAGCTTTTGCTTCATCATTAATGACTATATTTGTTATGAAAAAAATGCCAATGGACCATCTATATCATGAATTTATTCAATTTAACAAACAATGGAGTCCTTGATCTTGAATTTCATTTCTTATCGATATTAACCATTGAATTCAAAATTATAGACAACCTCCCATCATTCATCATGAGCAATGCTCCTCTTTTGACTCCAAACACACTCTTTGACACATTGACCATGATATTAACACGTGTCTAAACAACCTAGTATATTGATTGAATCAAACATCTATAAAGACAATTAAAACTCTAAATCCATTTAAATCTGTTAGTCTAAGGAGTCATTCATCATGGTTTGCATTCGGTACAAATATGAACTGGTTTAATTCTTCAATCACGAGACATTCTAACCACCTCATGTGAAGGAGGCTCCTTTTATTGTTACCAGTACTATTTTTCATGCAACAACCTTGAAAGAAAATTTTGCTTCATCCTTAATGACTATATTCGTTATGAAAAAAGTGCCCATGGACCATCTATAACATGAATTCATTCAATTTAGCAAACAATGGAGTCCTGGATCTTGAATTTCATTTCTTATTGATATTAATTGTTGAATTCAAAATTAGAGACAGCCTTTCATCATTTCTCATTAGCAATGCTCTTCTTTTGACTGCAAACACACTTTTTGACACATTTATCATGAAATTAACACATGTGGCTAAACAACCTAGTATATTGACTAAATCACACAAGTATAAAGACCATTAAAACTCTAAATCTATTTAAATTCGTCAATCAAAGGAGTCTTTCATGATGGTTTGCATTCCGTACAAATGTGAACAGGCTTAATTCTTAAATCACGAGTCATTCTAATCACCTCATGTAAATTAGGCTCCTCTTATTGCAACTAGAACTATTTTTCATGCAACAACCTCGAAATTAAGTTTTGCTTTATCCTTAATGACTATATTCACTATGAAAAAAATGCCCATGGACCATCTATAACAACAATTCATTCAATTTAACAAACAATAAAGTCCTGGTTCTTGAATTTCATTTCTTATTGATATTAGTTGTTGAATTGAAAATCAGAGATAGCCTCCCATCATTTCTCATTAGCAATGCTCCTCTTCTGACTCCAAACACACTTTTTGACACATTGATCATGAAATTAACACATGTGCCTAAACAACCTAGTATATTAATTAAATCAATCAAGTATAAAGACCATTAAAATACTAAATCTATTTAAATCTGTCTATCAAAGTAGTCATTCATCATGGTTTGCATTACGTACAATTGTGAACAGGTTTAATTCTTAAATCACGAGGCATTCTAATCACCTCATGTAAATTAGACACCTCTTATTGCTACTAGAACTATTTTTCATGCAATAACATCGAAATTAACTTTTGCTTTATCCTTAATGACTATATTCGTTATGAAAAAAATGCCCATGGACCATCTATAAGAACAATTCATTCAATTTAACAAACAATGGAGTCCTGGTTCTTGAATTTCATTTCTTATTGATATTAGTTGTTGAATTGAAAATCAGAGACAGCCTCCCATCATTTCTCATTAGCAATGCTCCTCTTTTGACTCAAAAGACACTTTTTGACACATTGATCATGAAATTAACAAATGTGGCTAAAGAACCTAGTATATTGATTAAATCAAACAAGTATAAAGACCATTAAAACTCTAAATCTATTTAAATCCGTCAATCAAAGTAGTCATTCATCATGGTTTGCATTCCGTACAAATGTGAATAGGTTTAATTCTTAAATTATTAGACATTCTAACCACCTCATGTGAATTAGGCTCCTCTTATTATTACCAGGACTATTTTTCATGCAATAACCTTGAAATTAAGTTTTGCATCATCTTTAATGACTATATTTGTTATGAAAGAAATGCCCATAGACCATCCATAACATGACTTCATTCAATTTAACAAACAATGGAGTCCTTGATCTTGAATTTCATTTCTTATCGATATTAATTGTTGAATTCAAACTTAGAGACTACCTGCCGTCATTTCTCATTGGCAGTGCTCCTCTTTTGACTCCAAACGCAATTTTTGACACATTGATCATGAAATTAACACATGTCACTAAACAACCTAGTATATTGACTAAATCAAACAAGTATAAAGACCATTAAAACTCTAAATCTATTTAAATCTGTCAATCAAAGGAGTCATTCATCATTATTTTCATTTTGTACAAATATGAACTGGTTTAATTCTTGCATCACGAGACATTCTAGTCACCACATGTAAATATGCTCCTCTTATTGTTACCAGGACTATTTTTTTTCCAACAACCTTGAAATTAGCTTTTGCTTCATCATTAATGTCTATATTTGTTATGAAAAAAATGCCAATGGACCATCTATATCATGAATTCATTCAATTTAACAAATAATGGAGTCCTTGATCTTGAATTTCATTTCTTATCGATATTAACCGTTGAATTCAAAATTATAGACAGCCTCCCATCATTCATGATTAGCAATGCTCCTCTTTTGACTCCAAACACATTCTTTGACACATTGATCATGATATTAACACATGTGTCTAAACAACCTAGTATATTGATTGAATCAAACATCTATAAAGACAAATAAAACTCTAAATCTATTTAAATCTGTTAGTCAAAGGAGTCATTCATCATGGTTTGCATTCGGTACAAATATGAACTGATTTAATTCTTCAATCACGAGACATTCTAACCACCTCATGTGAAGTAGGCTCCTTTTATTGTTACCGGTACTATTTTTCATGTAACAACCTTGAAAGAAAATTTTGCTTCATCCTTAATGACTATATTCGTTATGAAAAAAGTGCCCATGGACCATCTATAATATGAATTCATTCAATTTAGCAAACAATGGAGTCCTGGATCTTGAATTTCATTTCTTATTGATATTAATTGTTGAATTCAAAATTAGAGACAACCTTCCATCATTTCTCATTAGCAATGCTCTTCTTTTGACTGCAAACACACTTTTTGACACATTTATCATGAAATTAACACATGTGGCTAAACAACCTAGTATATTGACTAAATCACACAAGTATAAAGACCATTAGAACACTAAATCTACTTAAATCCGTCAATCAAAGGAGTCATTCATCATGGTTTGCATTCCGTACAAATGTGAACAGGTTTAATTCTTAAATCACGAGTCATTCTAATCACCTCATGTAAATTAGGCTCCTCTTATTGCTACTAAAACTATTTTTCATGCAATAACCTCGAAATTAACTTTTGCTTTATCCTTAATGACTATATTCATTATGAAAAAAATGCCCATGGACCATCTATAACAAGAATTCATTCAATTTAACAAACAATGGAGTACTGGATCTTGAATTTCATTTCTTATTGATATTAGTTGTTGAATTGAAAATCAGAGATAGCCTCCCATCATTTCTCGTTAGCAATGCTCCTCTTCTGACTCCAAACACACTTTTTAACACATGTGGCTAAACAACCTAGTATATTGATTAAATCAATCAAGTATAAAGACCATTAAAACATTAAATCTATTTAAATCTGTCAATCAAAGTAGTCATTCATCATGGTTTGCATTACGTACAATTGTGAACAGGTTTAATTCTTAAATCACGAGGCATTCTAACCACCTCATGTAAATTAGACTCCTCTTATTGCTACTAGAACTATTTTTCATGCAATAACATCGAAATTAACTTTTGCTTTATCCTTAATGACTATATTCGTTATGAAAAAAATGCTCATGGACCGTCTAGAACAAGAATTCATTCAATTTAACAAACAATGGAGTCCTGGATCTTGAATCTCATTTCTTATTGATATTAGTTTTTGAATTGAAAATCATAGACAGCCTCCCATCATTTCTCATTAGCAATGCTCCTCTTTTGACTCCAAACACACTTTTTGACACATTGATCATGAAACTAACACATATGGCTAAACAACCTAGTATATTGATTGAATCAAACAAGTATAAAGACCATTAAAACTCTAAATCTATTTAAATCCGTCAATCAAAGTAGTCATTCATCATGGTTTGTATTCCGTACAAATGTGAACAGGTTTAATTCTTAAATCATTAGACATTCTAACCACCTCATGTGAATTAGGATCATCTTATTGTTACCAGGACTATTTTTCATACAATAACCTTGAAATTAAGTTTTGCATCATCTTTAATGACTATATTTGTTATGAAAGAAATGCCCATAGACCATCCATAACATGACTTCATTCAATTTAACAAACAATGGAGTCCTTGATCTTGAATTTCATTTCTTATCGCTATTAATTGTTGAATTCAAACTTAGAGACTACCTCCCATCATTTCTCATTAGCAATGCTCCTCTTTTGACTCCAAACACAATTTTTGACACATTGATCATGAAATTAACACATGTCACTAAACAACCTAGTATATTGACTAAATCAAACAAGTATAAAGACCATTAAAACTCTAAATCTATTTAAATCTGTCAATCAAAGGAGTCATTCATCATTATTTGCATTTTTTACAAATGTGAACTGGTTTAATTCTTCCATCACGAGTCATTCTAGTCACCACATGTAAATAGGCTCCTCTTATTGTTACCAGGACTATTTTTTTTTCAATAACCTTGAAATTAGCTTTTGCTTCATCATTAATGACTATATTTTTTATGAAAAAAATGCCAATGGACCATCTATATCATGAATTCATTCAATTTAACAAACAAAGGAGACCTTGATCTTGAATTTGATTTCTTATCGATATTAACCGTTGAATTCAAAATTATAGCCAGCCTCCCATCATTCATCATTAGCAATGCTCCTCCTTTGACTCCAAACACACTCTTTGACACATTGATCATGATATTAACACATGTGTCTAAACAACCTAGTATATTGATTGAATCAAACATCTATAAAGACAATTAAAACTCTAAATCCATTTAAATCTGTTAGTCAAAGGAGTCATTCATCATGGTTTGCATTCGGTACAAATATGAACTGGTTTAATTCTTCAATCACGAGACATTCTAACCACCTCATGTAAAGTAGGCTCCTTTTATTGTTACCAGTACTAATTTTCATGCAACAACCTTGAAATAAAATTTTGCTTCATCCTTAATGACTATATTCGTTATGAAAAAAGTGCCCATGCACCATCTATAACACGAATTCATTCAATTTAACAAACAATGGAGTCCTGGATCTTAAATTTCATTTCTTATTGATTTTAATTGTTGAATTCAAAATTAGAGACAGCCTTCCATCTTTCTCATTGGCAATGTTCCACTTCTGACTCCAAACACACTTTTTGACACATTCATCATGAAATTAAAACATGTGGCCAAACAACATATTATATTGATTGATTCAAACAAGTATAAAGACCATTCAAACTCTAAATCTATTTCAATCCGTCAATCAAAGGAGTCCTTGATCATGGTTTCCATTCCGTACAAATGTGAACAGGTTTAATTCTTAAATCACGAGACATTCTAATCACCTCATGTAAATTAGGCTCCTCTAATTGTTACCAGGACTATTTTTCATGCCATAACCTTCAAATTAAGTTTTGCTTTATCATTAAAGACTATACTTGTTATGAAAAAAATGCCCATGGACCATCTATAACAAGAATTCATTCAATTTAACAAACAATGGAGTCCTTGATCTTGAATTTCATTTCTTGTTGTTATTAATTGTTGAAATCAAAATTAGAAAATGTCTGCCATCATTTCTCATTAGCAATGCTCCTCTTTTGACACCAAACACACATTTTCACACATTGATCATGAAATTAACACATGTGGGTAAACAACCTAGCATATTGATTGAATCAAATAAGTATAAAGACCATTAAAACTCGAAATCCAATTAAATCTGTTAGTCAAAGGAGTCATTCATCATAGTTTGCATTCAGTACAAATATGAACTGGTTTAATTCTTCAATCACGAGACATTCTAACCACCTCATGTGAAGTAGGCTCCTTTTATTGTTACCAGTACTATTTTTCATGCAACAACCTTGAAATAAAATTTTACTTCATCCTTAATCACTATATTCGTTATGAAAAAAATGCCCATGGACCATCTATAACATGAATTCATTCAATTTAACAAACAATGGAGTCCTGGATCTTAAATTTCATTTCTTATTCATTTTAATTGTTGAATTCAAAATTAGAGACAACCTTCCATCTTTCTCATTGGCAATGTTCCACTTCTGACTCCAAACACACTTTTTGACACATTCATCATGAAATTAAAACATGTGGCCAAACAACATATTATATTGATTGATTCAAACAAGTATAAAGACCATTCAAACTCTAAATCTATTTCAATCCGTCAATCAAGGGAGTCCTTGATCATGGTTTCCATTCCGTACAAATGTGAACAGGTTTAATTCTTAAATCACGAGACATTCTAATCACCTCATGTAAATTAGGCTCCTCTTATTGTTACCAGGACTATTTTTCATGCCATAACCTTCAAATTAAGTTTTGCTTTATCATTAATGACTATAGTTGTTATGAAAAAAATGCCCATGGACCATCTATAATAAGAATTCATTCAATTTAACGAACAATGGAGTCATGGATCTTGAATTTCATTTCTTATTGATATTAGTTGTTGAATTGAAAATCAGAGACAGTCTCCCATCATTTCTAAATAGCAATGCTCCTCTTTTGACTCCAAACACACTTTTCGACACGTTGATCATGAAATTAACACGTGGCTAAAAAACCTAGTATATTGATTGAATCAAACAAGTATAAACACCATTACAACTCTGAATCTATTTAAATCCGTCAATCAAGGGAGTCATTCATCATGGTTTGCATTGTGTACAAATGTGAACTAGTTTAATTCTTAAATCACGAGAGATTCTAATCACCTCATGTGAATTAGGCTCCTCTTATTGTTACCAGGACATTTTTCATTCACTAATCTTGAAATTAAATTTTGCTTCATCCTTAATGACTATATTTGTTATGAAGAAATTGCCCATGGACCATCTATAACATGAATTCATTCAATTTAACAAACAATGGAGTCCTTGATCTTGAATTTCATTTCTTATTGATATTAACTGTTGAATTTAAAATTAGAGATTGCCTCCCATCATTTGTCGTTAGCAAGACTCCTCTTTTGACTCCACACACACTTTTTGACATATTGATCATAAAATTAACACATGTGGCTAAACAACCTAGTATATTGATTAAATCAATCAAGTACAAGCAACATTACAACTCAAAATCTATTTAAATCCGTGAATCAGTGGAGTCATTCATCACGGTTTCCATTTCGTACAAATGTGAACTGATTTACTTCTTAAATCACGAGACATTCTATTCGCCTCATGTGAATTAGGATCCTCTTATTGTTACCAGGACTTTTTTTCATTCAATCACCTTGAATTTAAATTTTCATTCATCCTTAATGACTATATTCGTTATGAAAAAAATGCCCACGGACCGTCAATAACATGAATTCATTCAATTTAACAACCAATGGAGTCCTTGATCTTGAAATTCATTTTTTATTGATATTAATTGTGGAATTAAAAATAAGAGACAGCCGCCCATCATTTATCATTAGCAATGCTCCTCTTTTGACTCGAAACACACTTTTTTACACATTGATCATGAAATTAACACATGTGGCTAAACAACCTAGTATATTGATTGAATCAAACAAGTATAAACACCATTACACCTCTAAATCTATTTAAATCCGTCAATCAAGGGAGTCATTCATCATGGTTTGCATTCCGTACAAATGTGAACTGGTTTAATTCTTAAATCAGGAGACATTCTAATCGCCTCATGTGAATTAGGCTCCGCTTATTGTTACCAGGGATTTTTTCATGCAATCACCTTGAAATTAAATTTTGCTTCATCCTTAATGACTATATTCATTATGAAAAAAATGGCCATGGACCATCTGTAACATGAATTCATTCAATTTAACAACCAATGGAGCCCTTGATCTTGAAATTCATTTCTTATTGACATTAATTGTGGAATTAAAAATTAGAGACAGCCTCCCATCATTTATCATTAGCAATGCTCCTCTTTTGACTCCAAACACACTTTTTGACACATTGATCATGAAATTAACACATGAGGCTAAACAACCTAGTATATTGATTGAATCAAACAAGTATAAACACCATTACACCTCTAAATCTATTTAAATCCGTCAATCAAGGGAGTCATTCATCATGGTTTGCATTCCGTACAAAGGTGAACTTGTTTAATTCTTAAATCACGAGACATTCTAATCGCCTCATGTGAATTAGGCTCTGCTTATTGTTACCAGGGCTTTTTTCATGCAATCACCCTGAAATTAAATTTTGCTTCATCCTTAATGACTATATTCGTTATGAAAAAAATGGGCATGGACCATCTGTAACATGAATTCATTCAATTTAACAACCAATGGAGTCCTTGATCTTGAAATTCATTTCTTATTGATATTAATTATGGAATTCAAAATTAGAGATAGCCTCCCATCATTTCTCATTAGCAATGCTCCTCTTTTGACAACAAACACACTTTTTGACACATTGATCATGAAATTAACACATGTGGCTGAACAACCTAGTATATTGATTGAATCAAACAAGTATAAACACCATTACAACTCTAAATCTATTTAAATCCGTCAATCAAGGGAGTCATTCATCATGGTTTGCATTCCGTACAAATATGAACTAGTTTAATGCATAAATCCCGAGACATTCGAATCACCTCATGTGAATTAGGTTCTTCTTATTTTTACCAAGAATTTTTTATGCAATAACTTTGAAATTAAATTTTGCTTCATCCTTGATGACTATATTTGTTATGAAAAAAATGCCCATGGACCATCTATAACATGAATTCATTCAATTTAACAACCAATGGAGTCCTTGATCTTGAAATTCATTTCTTATTGATATTAATTGTGGAATTGAAAATTAGAGACAGCCTCTCATCATTTCTCATTAGCAATTGTCCTCTTTTGACTCCAAACACACTTTTTGACACATTGATCATGAAATTAGCACATGTAGCTAAACAACCTAGTATATTGATTGAATCAAACAAGTATAAACTCCATTACAACTCTAAATCTATTTAAATCCGTCAATCAAGGGAGTCATTCATCATGGTTTGCATTTGGTACAAATGTGAACTGGTGTAATTCTTAAATCACGAGACATTCTAATCACCTCATGTGAATTACGCTCCCCTTATTGTTACCAGGACTTTTGTCATGCAATAAATTTCAAATTAAATTTTACTTCATCCTTAATGACTATATTCGTTATGAAAAGAATGCCCATGGACCATCTATCACATGAATTCATTCAATTTAACAAACAATGGAGTACTTGATCTTGAATTTCATTTCTTATTGATCTTAATTGTTGAATTTATAAATAGAGATTGCCTCACATCATTTGTCGTTAGCAAGGAACCTCTTTTGACTCCACACACACTTTTTGACACATTGATCATGAAATTAACACATATGGCTAAACAACCTAGTATATTGATTGAATCAAACAAGTATAAACACCATTACAACTCTAAATCTATTTAAATCCATTAATCAAGGGAGTCATTCATCATGGTTTGCATTCTGTACAAATGTGAACTAGTTTAATTCTTAAATCACGAGACATTCTAATTGCCTCATGTGAATTAGGCTCCTCTTATTGTTACTAGGACTTTTTCCATGCAATCACTTTGAAATTAAATTTTGCTTCATCCTTAATGACTATATTTGTTATGAAAAAAATGCCCATGGACCATCTATAACATGAATTCATTCAATTTAACAACCAATGGAGTCCTTGATCTTGAAATTCATTTCTTATTGATATTAATTATGGAATTCAAAATTAGAGACTGCCTCCCATCATTTCTCATTAGCAATGCTCATCTTTTGACTCCAAACACACTTTTTGACACGTTGATCATGAAATTAACACATGTGGCTAAACAACCTAGTATATTATTTGAATCAAACAAGTATAAACACCATTACAACTCTAAATCTATTTAAATCCGTCAGTCAAGGGAGTCATTCATTATGGTTTGCATTCCATACAAATGTGAACTGGTTTAACTCTTAAATCACGAGAGATTCTAATCACCTCATGTGAATTAGGCTCCTCTTATTGTTACCAGGACTTTTTTCATTCACTAACCTTGAAATTAAATTTTGCTTCATCCTTACTGACTATATTTGTTATGACGAAAATGCCCATGGACCATCTATAACATGAATTCATTCAATTTAACAAATAATGGAGTCCTTGATCTTGAATTTCATTTCTTATTGATATTAACTGTTGAATTCAAAATTAGAGATTGCCCCCCATCATTTGTCATTAGCAAGGCTCCTCTTTTGACTCCACACACACTTTTTGACACATTGATCAAGAAATTAACACATGTGGCTAAACAACCTAGTATATTGACTAAATCAATCAAGTATAAACAACATTACAACTCAAAATCTATTTAAATCCGTGAATCAAAGGAGTCATTCATCACGGTATCCATTTCGTACAAATGTTAACTGATTTATTTCTTAAATCACGAGACATTCTAATCGCCTCATGTGAATTGGGCTCCTCTTATTGTTACCAGGACTTTTTTCATGCAAGAACCTTGAATTTAAATTTTCCTTCATCCTTAATGTCTAAATTCGTTATGAAAAAAATGCCCACGGACCATCTATAACATGCATTCATTCAATCTAACAACCAATGGAGTCCTTGATGTTGAAATTCATTTCTTATTGATATTAATTGTGGAATTAAAAATTAGAGACAGCCTCCCATCATTTCTCATTAGCAATGTTCCTCTTTTGACTCCAAACACAATTTTTGACACATTGATCATGAAATTAGCACATGTAGCTAAACAACCTAGTATATTGATTGAATCAAACAAGTATAAACTCCATTACAACTCTAAATCTATTTAAATCCGTCAATCAAGGGAGTCATTCATCATGGTTTGCATTCCGTACAAATGTGAACTGGTGTAATTCTTAAATCATGAGACATTCTTATCACCTCATGTGAATTAGGCTCCCCTTATTGTTACCTGGACTTTTGTCATGCAATAAACTTGAAATTAAATTTTGCTTGATCCTTAATGACTATATTCGTTATGAAAAGAATGCCCATGGACCATCTATCACATGAATTCATTCAATTTAACAAACAATGGAATACTTGATCTTGAATTTCATTTCTTACTGATCTTAATTGTTGAATTCATAAATAGAGATTGCTCCCATCATTTGTTGTTAGCAAGGAACCTCTTTTGACTCCACACACACTTTTTGACACATTGATCACGAAATTAACACATATGGCTAAACAACCTAGTATGTTGATTGAATCAAACAAGTATAAACACCAATACAACTCTAAATCTATTTACATCCGTCAATCAAGGGAGTCATTCATCATGATTTGCATTCAATACAAATGTGAACTAGTTTAATTCTTAAATCAGGAGACATTCTAATTGCCTCATGTGAATTAGGTTCCTCTTATTGTTACCAGGACTTTTTTCTTGCAATCACCTTCAAATTAAATTTTGCTTCATCCTTAATGACTATATTCGTTATGAAAAAAATGCCCATGGACCATCTATAACATGAATTCATTCAATTTAAAAACCAATGGAGTCCTTGATCTTGAAATTCATTTCTTATTGATATTAATTATGGAATTCAAAATTAGAGACTGCCTCCCATCATTTCTCATTAGCAATGCTCATCTTTTGACTCCAAACACACTTTTCGACACGTTGATCATGAAATTAACACATGTGGCTAAACAACCTAGTATATTGATTGAATCAAACAAGTATAAACACCATTACAACTCTAAATCTATTTAAATCCGTCAGTCAAGGGAGTCATTCATCATGGTTTGCATTCCGTACAAATGTGGTTTAACTCTTAAATCACGAGAGATTCTAATCACCTCATGTGAATTAGGCTCCTCTTATTGTTAACAGGACTTTTTTCATTCACTAACCTTGAAATTAAATTTTGCTTCATCCTTAATGACTATATTTTTATGAAGAAAATGCCCATAGACCATCTATAACATGAATTTATTCAATTTAACAAACAATGGAGTCCTTGATCTTGAATTTCATTTCTTATTGATATTATCTGTTGAATTCAAAATTAGAGATTGCCTCCCATCATTTGTCATTAGCAAGGCTCCTCTTTTGACTCCACACACACTTTTTGACACATTGATCATGAAATTAACACATGTGAACAACCTAGTATATTGATTAAATCAATCAAGTATAAACAACATTACAACTCAAAATCTATTTAAATTCGTGAATCAAAGGAGTCATTCATCACGGTTTCCATTTCGTACAAATGTGAACTGATTTAATTCTTAAATCACGAGACATTCTAATCGCCTCATGTGAATTAGGCTCCTCTTATTGTTACCAGGACTTTTTTCATGCAATAACCTTGAATTTAAATTTTCCTTTATCCTTAATGACTATATTCGTTATGAAAAAAATGCCCACGGACCATCTATAACATGCATTCTTTCAATTTAACAACCAATGGAGTTCTTGATCTTGAAATTCATTTCTTATTGATATTAATTGTGGAATTAAAAATTAGAGACAGCCTCCCATCATTTATGATTAGCAATGCTCCTCTTTTGACTTCAAACACACTTTTTGACACATTGATCATGAAATTAACACATGTGGATAAACAACCTAGTATATTGATTGAATCAAACAAGTATAAACACCATTAGACCTCTAAATCTATTTAAATCCGTCAATCAAGGGAGTCATTCATCATGGTTTGCATCCCGTACAAATGTGAACTGGTTTAATTCTTAAATCACGAGACATTCTAATCGCCTCATGTGAATTAGGCTCCACTTATTGTTACCAGGGCTTTTTTCATGCAATCACCTTGAAATTAAATTTTGCTTCATCCTTAATGACTATATTCGTTATGAAAAAATTGGCCATGGGCCATCTGTAACATGAATTCTTTCAATTTAATAACCAATGGAGTCCTTGATCTTGAAATTCATTTCTTATTGATATTAATTGTGGAATTCAAAATTTGAGATAGCCTCCCATTATTTCTCATTAGCAATGCTCCTCTTTTGACTCCAAACACACTTGTTGACACATTCATCATGAAATTAACACATATGGCTGAACAACCTAGTATATTGATTGAATCAAACAAGTATAAACACCATTACAACTCTAAATCTATTTAAATTCGTCAATCAAGGGAGTCATTCATCATGGTTTGCATTACGTACAAATGTGAACTGGTTTAATGCTTAAATCACGAGACATTCTAATCACCTCATGTGAATTAGGTTCCTCTTATTTTTACCAGGAATTTTTTATGCAATATCCTTGAAATTAAATTTTGCTTCATCCTTAATGACTATATTCGTCATGAAAAAAATGCCCATGGACCATCTATAACATGAATTCATTCAATTTAACAACCAATGGAGTCCTTGAACTAGAATTTCATTTCTTATTGATATGAATTGAGGAATTGAAAATTAGAGACAGCCTCTCATCATTTCTCATTAGCAATTGTCCTCCTTTGACTCCAAACACACTTTTTGACACATTGATCATGAAATTAGCAGATGTGGCTAAACAACCTAGTATATTGATTGAATCAAACAAGTATAAACTCCATTACAACTCTAAATCTATTTAAATCCATCAATTAAGGGAGTCATTCATCATGGTTTGCATTCGGTACAAATGTGAACTGGTGTAATTCTTAAATCACGAGACATTCTAATCACCTCATGTGAATTAGGCACCCCTTATTGTTACCAGGACTTTTGTCGTGCAATAAACTTGAAATTAAATTTTGCTTGATCCTTAATGACTATATTCGTTATGAAAAGAATGCCCATGGACCATCTATCACATGAATTCATTCAATTTAGCAAACAATGGAGTACTTGATCTTGAATTTCATTTCTTATTGATCTTAATTGTTGAATTCATAAATAGAGATTGCCTCCCATCATTTGTTGTTAGCAAGGAACCTCTTTTGACTCCACACACACTTTTTGACACATTGATCATGAAATTAACACATATGGCTAAACAACCTAGTATATTGATTGAATCAAACAAGAATAAACACCATTACAACTCTAAATCTATGTAAATCCGTCAATCAAGGGAGTCATTCATCATGATTTGCATTCTGTACAAATGTGAACTAGTTTAATTCTTAAATCACGAGACATTCTTATTGCCTCATGTGAATTAGGCTCCTCTTATTGTTACCAGGACATTTTTCATGCAATCACCTTGAAATTAAATTTTGCTTCATCCTTAATGACTATATTCGCTATGAAAAAAATGCCCATGGACCATCTATAACATGAATTCATTCAATTTAACAACCAATGGAGACCTTGATCTTGAAATTCATTTCTTATTGATATTAATTATTGAATTCAAAATTAGAGACTGCCTCCCATCATTTCTCATTAGCAATCCTCATCTTTTGACTCCAAACACACTTTTCGACACATTGATCATGAAATTAACACATGTGGCTAAACAACCTAGTATATTGATTGAATCAAACAAGTATAAACACCATTAAAATACTAAATCTATTTAAATCTGTCTATCAAAGTAGTCATTCATCATGGTTTGCATTACGTACAATTGTGAACAGGTTTAATTCTTAAATCACGAGGCATTCTAATCACCTCATGTAAATTAGACACCTCTTATTGCTACTAGAACTATTTTTCATGCATTAACATCGAAATTAACTTTTGCTTTATCCTTAATGACTATATTCGTTATGAAAAAAATGCCCATGGACCATCTATAAGAACAATTCATTCAATTTAACAAACAATGGAGTCCTGGTTCTTGAATTTCATTTCTTATTGATATTAGTTGTTGAATTGAAAATCAGAGACAGCCTCCCATCATTTCTCATTAGCAATGCTCCTCTTTTGACTCAAAACACACTTTTTGACACATTGATCATGAAATTAACAAATGTGGCTAAAGAACCTAGTATATTGATTAAATCAAACAAGTATAAAGACCATTAAAACTCTAAATCTATTTAAATCCGTCAATCAAAGTAGTCATTCATCATGGTTTGCATTCCGTACAAATGTGAACAGGTTTAATTCTTAAATTATTAGACATTCTAACCACCTCATGTGAATTAGGCTCCTCTTATTGTTACCAGGACTATTTTTCATGCAATAACCTTGAAATTAAGTTTTGTATCATCTTTAATGACTATATTTGTTATGAAAGAAATGCCCATAGACCATCCATAACATGACTTCATTCAATTTAACAAACAATGGAGTCCTTGATCTTGAATTTCATTTCTTATCGATATTAATTGTTGAATTCAAACTTAGAGACTACCTCCCATCATTTCTCATTGGCAGTGCTCCTCTTTTGACTCCAAACGCAATTTTTGACACATTGATCATGAAATTAACACATGTCACTAAACAACCTAGTATATTGACTAAATCAAACAAGTATAAAGACCATTAAAACTCTAAATCTATTTAAATCTGTCAATCAAAGGAGTCATTCATCATTATTTGCATTTTCTACAAATATGAACTGGTTTAATTCTTGCATCACGAGACATTCTAGTCACCACATATAAATATGCTCCTCTTATTGTTACCAGGACTATTTTTTTTCCAACAACCTTGAAATTAGCTTTTGCTTCATCATTAATGTTTATATTTGTTATGAAAAAAATGCCAATGGACCATCTATATCATGAATTCATTCAATTTAACAAATAATGGAGTCCTTGATCTTGAATTTCATTTCTTATCGATATTAACCGTTGAATTCAAAATTATAGACAGCCTCCCATCATTCATGATTAGCAATGCTCCTCTTTTGACTCCAAACACGTTCTTTGACACATTGATCATGATATTAACACATGTGTCTAAACAACCTAGTATATTGATTGAATCAAACATCTATAAAGACAAATAAAACTCTAAATCTATTTAAATCTGTTAGTCAAAGGAGTCATTCATCATGGTTTGCATTCGGTATAAATATGAACTGATTTAATTCTTCAATCACGAGACATTCTAACCACCTCATGTGAAGTAGGCTCCTTTTATTGTTACCGGTACTATTTTTCATGTAACAACCTTGAAAGAAAATTTTGCTTCATCCTTAATGACTATATTCGTTATGAAAAAAGTGCCCATGGACCATCTATAACATGAATTCATTCAATTTAGCAAACAATGGAGTCCTGGATCTTGAATTTCATTTCATATTGATATTAATTGTTGAATTCAAAATTAGAGACAACCTTCCATCATTTCTCATTAGCAATGCTCTTCTTTTGACTGCAAACACACTTTTTGACACATTTATCAAGAAATTAACACATGTGGCTAAACAACCTAGTATATTGACTAAATCAAACAAGTATAAAGACCATTAGAACACTAAATCTACTTAAATCCGTCAATCAAAGGAGTCATTCATCATGGTTTGCATTCCGTACAAATGTGAACAGGTTTAATTCTTAAATCACGAGTCATTCTAATCACCTCTTGTAAATTAGGCTCCTCTTATTGCTACTAAAACTATTTTTCATGCAATAACCTCGAAATTAACTTTTGCTTTATCCTTAATGACTATATTCATTATGAAAAAAATGCCCATCGACCATCTATAACAAGAATTCATTCAATTTAACAAACAATGGAGTCCTGGATCTTGAATTTCATTTCTTATTGATATTAGTTGTTGAATTGAAAATCAGAGATAGCCTCCCATCATTTCTCATTAGCAATGCTCCTCTTTTGACTCCAAACACACTTTTTTGACACATTGATCATGAAATTAACAAATGTGGCTAAACAACCTAGTATATTGATTGAATCAAACAAGTATAAAGACCATTAAAACTCTAAATCTATTTAAGTTCGTCAATCAAAGGAGTCATTCATCATTGTTTGCATTCCGTACAAATGTGAACCGGTTTAATTCTTAAATCACGAGACATTCTAATCACCTCATGTAAATTAGGCTCCTCTTATTATTACCAGGACTATTTTTCAAGCCATAACCTTCAAATTAAGTTTTGCTTTACCATTAATGACTATAGTTGTTATGAAAAAAATGCCCATGGACCATCTATAACAAGAATTCATTCAATTTAACAAACAATGGAGTCCTTGATCTTGAATTTCATTTCTTGTTGTTATTAATTGTTGAAATCAAAATTAGAAAATGTCTGCCATCATTTCTCATTAGCAATGCTCCTCTTTTGACACCAAACACACATTTTCACACATTGATCATGAAATTAACACATGTGGGTAAACAACCTAGCATATTGATTGAATCAAATAAGTATAAAGACCATTAAAACTCGAAATCCAATTAAATCTGTTAGTCAAAGGAGTCATTCATCATAGTTTGCATTCAGTACAAATATGAACTGGTTTAATTCTTCAATCACGAGACATTCTAACCACCTCATGTGAAGTAGGCTCCTTTTATTGTTACCAGTACTATTTTTCATGCAACAACCTTGAAATAAAATTTTGCTTCATCCTTAATCACTATATTCGTTATGAAAAAAATGCCCATGGACCATCTATAACATGAATTCATTCAATTTAACAAACAATGGAGTCCTAAATCTTAAATTTCATTTCTTATTCATTTTAATTGTTGAATTCAAAATTAGAGACAGCCTTCCATCTTTCTCATTGGCAATGTTCCACTTCTGACTCCAAACACACTTTTTGACACATTCATCATGAAATTAAAACATGTGGCCAAACAACATATTATATTGATTGATTCAAACAAGTATAAAGACCATTCAAACTCTAAATCTATTTCAATCCGTCAATCAAGGGAGTCCTTGATCATGGTTTCCATTCCGTACAAATGTGAACAGGTTTAATTCTTAAATCACGAGACATTCTAATCACCTCATGTAAATTAGGCTCCTCTTATTGTTACCAGGACTATTTTTCATGCCATAACCTTCAAATTAAGTTTTGCTTTATCATTAATGACTATAGTTGTTATGAAAAACATGCCCATGGACCATCTATAATAAGAATTCATTCAATTTAACGAACAATGGAGTCATGGATCTTGAATTTCATTTCTTATTGATATTAGTTGTTGAATTGAAAATCAGAGACAGTCTCCCATCATTTCTAAATAGCAATGCTCCTCTTTTGACTCCAAACACACTTTTCGACACGTTGATCATGAAATTAACACGTGGCTAAAAAACCTAGTATATTGATTGAATCAAACAAGTATAAACACCATTACAACTCTGAATCTATTTAAATCCGTCAATCAAGGGAGTCATTCATCATGGTTTGCATTGTGTACAAATGTGAACTAGTTTAATTCTTAAATCACGAGAGATTCTAATCACCTCATGTGAATTAGGCTCCTCTTATTGTTACCAGGACTTTTTTCATTCACTAATCTTGAAATTAAATTTTGCTTCATCCTTAATGACTATATTTGTTATGAAGAAATTGCCCATGGACCATCTATAACATGAATTCATTCAATTTAACAAACAATGGAGTCCTTGATCTTGAATTTCATTTCTTATTGATATTAACTGTTGAATTCAAAATTAGAGATTGCCTCCCATCATTTGTCGTTAGCAAGACTCCTCTTTTGACTCCACACACACTTTTTGACATATTGATCATAAAATTAACACATGTGGCTAAACAACCTAGTATATTGATTAAATCAATCAAGTATAAGCAACATTACAACTCAAAATCTATTTAAATCCGTGAATCAGTGGAGTCATTCATCACGGTTTCCATTTCGTACAAATGTGAACTGATTTACTTCTTAAATCACGAGACATTCTAATCGCCTCATGTGAATTAGGATCCTCTTATTGTTACCAGGACTTTTTTTCATGCAATCACCTTGAATTTAAATTTTCATTCATCCTTAATGACTATATTCGTTATGAAAAAAATGCCCACGGACCGTCAATAACATGAATTCATTCAATTTAACAACCAATGGAGTCCTTGATCTTGAAATTCATTTTTTATTGATATTAATTGTGGAATTAAAAATAAGAGACAGCCTCCCATCATTTATCATTAGCAATGCTCCTCTTTTGACTCGAAAACACACTTTTTTACACATTGATCATGAAATTAACACATGTGGCTAAACAACCTAGTATATTGATTGAATCAAACAAGTATAAACACCATTACACCTCTAAATCTATTTAAATTCGTCAATCAAGGGAGTCATTCATCATGGTTTGCATTCCGTACAAATGTGAACTGGTTTAATTCTTAAATCAGGAGACATTCTAATCGCCTCATGTGAATTAGGCTCCGCTTATTGTTACCAGGGATTTTTTCATGCAATCACCTTGAAATTAAATTTTTCTTCATCCTTAATGACTATATTCATTATGAAAAAAATGGCCATGGACCATCTGTAACATGAATTCATTCAATTTAACAACCAATGGAGCCCTTGATCTTGAAATTCATTTCTTATTGACATTAAATTGTGGAATTAAAAAATTAGAGACAGCCTCCCATCATTTATCATTAGCAATGCTCCTCTTTTGACTCCCAAACACACTTTTTGACACATTGATCATGAAATTAACACATGAGGCTAAACAACCTAGTATATTGATTGAATCAAACAAGTATAAACACCATTACACCTCTAAATCTATTTAAATCCGTCAATCAAGGGAGTCATTCATCATGGTTTGCATTCCGTACAAAGGTGAACTTGTTTAATTCTTAAATCACGAGACATTCTAATCGCCTCATGTGAATTAGGCTCCGCTTATTGTTACCAGGGCTTTTTTCATGCAATCACCTTGATATTAAATTTTGCTTCATCCTTAATGACTATATTCGTTTTGAAAAAAATGGGCATGGACCATCTGTAACATGAATTCATTCAATTTAACAACCAATGGAGTCCTTGATCTTGAAATTCATTTCTTATTGATATTAATTATGGAATTCAAAATTAGAGATAGCCTCCCATCATTTCTCATTAGCAATGCTCCTCTTTTGACAACAAACACACTTTTTGACACATTGATCATGAAATTAACACATGTGGCTGAACAACCTAGTATATTGATTGAATCAAACAAGTATAAACACCATTACAACTCTAAATCTATTTAAATCCGTCAATCAAGGGAGTCATTCATCATGGTTTGCATTCCGTACAAATATGAACTAGTTTAATGCATAAATCCCGAGACATTCGAATCACCTCATGTGAATTAGGTTCTTCTTATTTTTACCAAGAATTTTTTATGCAATAACTTTGAAATTAAATTTTGCTTCATCCTTGATGACTATATTTGTTATGAAAAAAATGCCCATGGACCATCTATAACATGAATTCATTCAATTTAACAACCAATGGAGTCCTTGATCTTGAAATTCATTTCTTATTGATATTAATTGTGGAATTGAAAATTAGAGATAGCCTCTCATCATTTCTCATTAGCAATTGTCCTCTTTTGACTCCAAACGCACATTTTGACACATTGATCATGAAATTAGCACATGTAGCTAAACAACCTAGTATATTGATTGAATCAAACAAGTATAAACTCCATTACAACTCTAAATCTATTTAAATCCGTCAATCAAGGGAGTCATTCATCATGGTTTGCATTCGATACAAATGTGAACAGGTGTAATTCTTAAATCACGAGACATTCTAATCACCTCATGTGAATTACGCTCCCCTTATTGTTACCAGGACTTTTGTCATGCAATAAATTTCAAATTAAATTTTACTTCCTCCTTAATGACTATATTCGTTATGAAAAGAATGCCCATGGACCATCTATCACATGAATTCATTCAATTTAACAAAGAATGGAGTACTTGATCTTGAATTTCATTTCTTATTGATCTTAATTGTTGAATTTATAAATAGAGATTGCCTCACATCATTTATCGTTAGCAAGGAACCTCTTTTGACTCCACACACACTTTTTGACACATTGATCATGAAATTAACACATATGGCTAAACAACCTAGTATATTGATTGAATCAAACAAGTATAAACACCATTACAACTCTAAATCTATTTAAATCCATTAATCAAGGGAGTCATTCATCATGGTTTGCATTCTGTACAAATGTGAACTAGTTTAATTCTTAAATCACGAGACATTCTAATTGCCTCATGTGAATTAGGCTCCTCTTATTGTTACTAGGACTTTTTTCATGCAATCACTTTGAAATTAAATTTTGCTTCATCCTTAATGACTATATTTGTTATGAAAAAAATGCCCATGGACCATCTATAACATGAATTCATTCAATTTAACAACCAATGGAGTCCTTGATCTTGAAATTCATTTCTTATTGATATTAATTATGGAATTCAAAATTAGAGACTGCCTCCCATCATTTCTCATTAGCAATGCTCATCTTTTGACTCCAAACACACTTTTTGACACGTTGATCATGAAATTAACACATGTGGCTAAACAACCTAGTATATTATTTGAATCAAACAAGTATAAACACCATTACAACTCTAAATCTATTTAAATGAACGTGGTAAAGCTATGGGGAGTGCCAAAGAGCATCATCAATGACAGAGACCCCCGCTTTACAGGTAAATTTTGGCGCGAGCTATTTAAGTTGCTGGGAACCGAGCTAAACTTTTCAACAAGCTTCCGTCAGTCAAGGGAGTCATTCATTATGGTTTTCATTCCATACAAATGTGAACTGGTTTAACTCTTAAATCACGAGAGATTCTAATCACCTCATGTGAATTAGGCTCCTCTTATTGTTACCAGGACTTTTTTCATTCACTAACCTTGAAATTAAATTTTGCTTCATCCTTACTGACTATATTTGTTATGAAGAAAATGCCCATGGACCATCTATAACATGAATTCATTCAATTTAACAAATAATGGAGTCCTTGATCTTGAATTTCATTTCTT
This sequence comes from Ceriops zippeliana, assembly GCA_037897445.1. Classification (NCBI taxonomy): domain Eukaryota; kingdom Viridiplantae; phylum Streptophyta; class Magnoliopsida; order Malpighiales; family Rhizophoraceae; genus Ceriops; species Ceriops zippeliana. Next base: position 22,546 of record JBAPLH010001602.1, read on the forward strand.
ATTGATATTAACTGTTGAATTCAAAATTAGAGATTGCCTCCCATCATTTGTCATTAGCAAGGCTCCTCTTTTGACTCCACACACACTTTTTGACACATTGATCAAGAAATTAACACATGTGGCTAAACAACCTAGTATATTGACTAAATCAATCAAGTATAAACAACATTACAACTCAAAATCTATTTAAATCCGTGAATCAAAGGAGTCATTCATCACGGTATCCATTTCGTACAAATGTTAACTGATTTAATTCTTAAATCACGAGACATTCTAATCGCCTCATGTGAATTAGGCTCCTCTTATTGTTACCAGGACTTTTTTCATGCAATAACCTTGAATTGAAATTTTCCTTCATCCTTAATGTCTAAATTCGTTATGAAAAAAATGCCCACGGACCATCTATAACATGCATTCATTCAATCTAACAACCAATGGAGTCCTTGATGTTGAAATTCATTTCTTATTGATATTAATTGTGGAATTAAAAATTAGAGACAGCCTCCCATCATTTCTCATTAGCAATGTTCCTCTTTTGACTCGAAACACACTTTTTGACACATTGATCATGAAATTAGCACATGTAGCTAAACGACCTAGTATATTGATTGAATCAAACAAGTATAAACTCCATTACAACTCTAAATCTATTTAAATCCGTCAATCAAGGGAGTCATTCATCATGGTTTGCATTCCGTACAAATGTGAACTGGTGTAATTCTTAAATCATGAGACATTCTTATCACCTCATGTGAATTAGGCTCCCCTTATTGTTACCTGGACTTTTGTCATGCAATAAACTTGAAATTAAATTTTGCTTGATCCTTAATGACTGTATTCGTTATGAAAAGAATGCCCATGGACCATCTATCACATGAATTCATTCAATTTAACAAACAATGGAATACTTGATCTTGAATTTCATTTCTTACTGATCTTAATTGTTGAATTCATAAATAGAGATTGCCTCCCATCATTTGTTGTTAGCAAGGAACCTCTTTTGACTCCACACACACTTTTTGACACATTGATCACGAAATTAACACATATGGCTAAACAACCTAGTATATTGATTGAATCAAACAAGTATAAACACCAATACAACTCTAAATCTATTTACATCCGTCAATCAAGGGAGTCATTCATCATGATTTGCATTCAATACAAATGTGAACTAGTTTAATTCTTAAATCACGAGACATTCTAATTGCCTCATGTGAATTAGGTTCCTCTTATTGTTACTAGGACTTTTTTCTTGCAATCACCTTCAAATTAAATTTTGCTTCATCCTTAATGACTATATTCGTTATGAAAAAAATGCCCATGGACCATCTATAACATGAATTCATTCAATTTAAAAACCAATGGAGTCCTTGATCTTGAAATTCATTTCTTATTGATATTAATTATGGAATTCAAAATTAGAGACTGCCTCCCATCATTTCTCATTAGCAATGCTCATCTTTTGACTCCAAACACACTTTTCGACACGTTGATCATGAAATTAACACATGTGGCTAAACAACCTAGTATATTGATTGAATCAAACAAGTATAAACACCATTACAACTCTAAATCTATTTAAATCCGTCAGTCAAGGGAGTCATTCATCATGGTTTGCATTCCGTACAAATGTGGTTTAACTCTTAAATCACGAGAGATTCTAATCACCTCATGTGAATTAGGCTCCTCTTATTGTTAAGAGGACTTTTTTCATTCACTAACCTTGAAATTAAATTTTGCTTCATCCTTAATGACTATATTTGTTATGAAGAAAATGCCCATAGACCATCTATAACATGAATTCATTCAATTTAACAAACAATGGAGTCCTTGATCTTGAATTTCATTTCTTATTGATATTAACTGTTGAATTCAAAATTAGAGATTGCCCCCAATCATTTGTCATTAGCAAGGCTCCTCTTTTGACTCCACACACACTTTTTGACACATTGATCATGAAATTAACACATGTGAACAACCTAGTATATTGATTAAATCAATCAATTATAAACAACATTACAACTCAAAATCTATTTAAATTCGTGAATCAAAGGAGTCATTCATCACGGTTTCCATTTCGTACAAATGTGAACTGATTTAATTCTTAAATCACGAGACATTCTAATCGCCTCATGTGAATTAGGCTCCTCTTATTGTTACCAGGACTTTTTCTTGCAATAACCTTGAATTTAAATTTTCCTTCATCCTTCATGACTATATTCGTTATGAAAAAAATGCCCATGGACCATCTATAACATGAATTCATTCAATTTAACAACCAATGGAGTCCTTCATCTTGAAATTCATTTCTTATTGATATTAATTGTGGAATTAAAAATTAAAGACAGCCTCCCATCATTTCTCATTAGCAATGCTCCTCTTTTGACTCCAAACACACTTTTTGACACATTGATCATGAAAGTAACACATGTGGCTAAACAACCTAGTATATTGATTGAATCAAACAAGTATGAACACCATTACAACTCTAAATCTATTTAAATCCTTCAATCAAGGGAGTCATTCATCATGGTTTGCATTCCCTACAAATGTGAACTGGTTTAATTCTTAAATCACGAGACATTCTAATCGCCTCATGTGAATTAGGCCCCTCTTATTATTACCAGGACTTTTTTCTTGCAATAACCTTGAATTTAAATTTTCCTTCATCCTTAATGACTATATTCATTATGAAAAAAATGCCCATGGACCATCTATAACATGAATTCATTCAATTTAACAACCAATGGGGTCCTTGATTTGAAATTCATTTCTTATTGATATTAATTGTGGAAATAAAAATTAGAGACAGCCTCCCATCATTTCTCATTAGCAATGCTCCTCTTTTGACTCCAAATACACTTTTTGACACATTGATCATGAAATTAACACATGTGGCTAAACAACCTAGTATATTGATTGAATCAAACAAGTATAAACACCATTACAGCTCCCAATCAATTTAAATCCGTCAATCAAGGGAGTCATTCATTATGGTTTGTATTCCATACAAATGTGAACTGGTTTAATTCTTAAATCACGAGACATTCTAATCACCTTATGTGAATTAGGCTCCTCTTATTGTTACTAGGACTTTTTTCATGCAATCACCTTGAAATTAAATTTTGCTTAATCCTTAATGGCTATATTCTTTATGAAAAAAATGCCAAATGGACCATCTATAACATGAATTCATTCAATTTAACAACCAATGGAGTCCTTGATGTTGACATTCATTTTTTGTCGATATTAATTGTCTAATTCAAAATTAGAGAGTGGCTCAAATGATTTCACATTAGCAATGCTCCTCTTTTGACTCCAAACACACTTTTTAACACATTGATCATAAAATTAACACATGTAGCTAAACAACCTATTATATTGATTGAATCAAACAACTATAAAAACCATTAAAACTCTAAATCCATTTACATTCGTCAGTCAAAGGAGTCATTCATCATGGTTTGCATTCTGTACAAATGTGAACTAATTTAATTCTTAAATCACGAGACATTCTAATCACCTCATGTGAATTAGGCTCCTCTTATTATTACCAGGACTTTTTTCATGCAATAACCTTGAAATGAAATTTTGCTTCATCCTTAATGACTATATTCGTTATGAAAAAAATGCCCATGGATGATCTATAACATGAATTCATTCAATTTAACAACCAATGGAGTCCTTGATCTCGAAATTCATTTCTTATTGATATTAATTGTTGAATTCAAAATTAGAGATTGCCTCGCATCAGTTGTTGTTAGCGAGGCTCCTCTTTTGACTCCACACACACTTTTTGACACATTGATCATGAAATTAACACATGTGGCTAAATAACCTAGTATATTGATTGAATCAAACAAGTATAAACACCATTACAACTCTAAATCTATTTAAATATGTCAATCAAGGGAGTCATGCATCATGGTTTGCATTCCGTACAAATGTGAACTGGTTTAATTCTTAAATCACGAGACATTCTAATCGCCTCATGTGAATTAGGCCCCTCTTATTGTTACCAGGACTTTTTTCTTGCAATAACCTTGAATTTAAATTTTCCTTCATCCTTAATGACTATATTCGTTATGAAAAAAATGCCCATGGACCATCTATAACATGAATTCATTCAATTTAACAACCAATGGGGTCCTTGATCTTGAAATTCATTTCTTATTGATATTAATTGTGGAATTAAAAATTAGAGACAGCCTCCCATCATTTCTCATTAGCAATGCTCCTCTTTTGACTCCAAATACACTTTTTTGACACATTAATCATGAAATTAACACATGTTGCTAAACAACCTAGTATATTGATTGAATCAAACAAGTTTAAACACCATTACAGCTCCCAATCAATTTAAATCCGTCAATCAAGGGAGTCATTCATTATGGTTTGTATTCCGTACAAATGTGAACTGGTTTAATTCTTAAATCATGAGACATTCTAATCACCTCATGTGAATTAGGCTCCTCTTATTGTTACCAGGACTTTTTTTCAAAATGCCCATGGACGATCTATAACATGAATTCATTCAATTTAACAACCAATGGAGTCCTTGATCTTGAAATTCATTTCTTATTGATATTAATTGTTGAATTCAAAATTAGAGATTGCTTCCCATCAGTTCTCGTTAGCAAGGCTCCTCTTTTATCTCCACACACTCTTTTTGACACATTGATCATGAAATTAACACATGTGGCTAAACAACCTAGTATATTGATTGAATCAAACAAGTATAAACACCATTACAACTCTAAATCTATTTAAATTCGTTAATCAAGGGAGTGATTCATCATGGTTTGCATTCCGTACAAATGTGAAATGGTTTCATTCTTAAATCATGAGACATTCTAATTGCCTTATGTCAATTAGGCTCCTCTTATTGTTACCAGGACTTTTTTCATGCAATCACCTTGAAATGAAATTTTGCTTTATCATTAATGACTATATTCGTTATGAAAAAAATGCCCATGGACCATCTATAACATGAATTCATTCAATTTAACAACGAATGGAGTCCTTGATCTTGAAATTCATTTCTTATTGATATTAATTATGGAATTCAAAATTAGAGACTGCCTCCCATCATTTCTCATTAGAAATGCTCCTCTTTTGACTCCAAACACACTTTTTGACACACTGATCATGAAATTAACACATGTGGCTGAACAACCTACTATATTGATTGAATCAAACAAGTATAAACACCATTACAACTCTAAATCTATTTAATTCCGTCAATCAAGGGAGTCATTCATAATGGTTTGCATTCCGTACAAATGTGAACTGGTTTAATGCTTAAATCACAAGACATTCTAATCACCTCATGTGAATTAGGTTCCTCTTATTTTTACCAGGAATTGTTTATGCAATAACCTTGAAATTAAATTTTGCTTCATCCATAATGACTATATTCGTTATGAAAAAAATGCCCATGGACCATCTATAACATGAATTCATTCAATTTAACAACCAATGGAGTCCTTGATCTTGAAATTCATTTCTTATTGATATTAATTGTTGAATTCAAAATTAGAGATTGCCTCCCATCAGTTGTCGTTAGCAAGGCTCCTCTTTTGACTCCACACACACATTTTGACACATTGATCATGAAATTAACACATGTGGTTAAACAACCTAGTATATTGATTGAATCATACAAGTATAAACACCATTACAACTCTAAATCTATTTAAATCCATCAATCAAGGGAGTCATTCAGCATGGTTTGCATTCCATACAAATGTGAATTGGTTTAATTCTTAAATCACGAGACATTCTAATTGCCTCATGTGAATTAGGCTCCTCTTATTGTCACCAGGACTCTTTTCATGCAATCACCTTGAAATTCAATTTTGCTTCATCCTTAATGACTATATTCGTTACGAAAAAAATGCCCATGGACCATCTATAACATGAATTCATTCAATTTAACAACGAATGGAGTCCTTGATCTTGAAATTCATTTCTTATTGATATTAATTATGGAATTCAAAATTAGAGACTACCTCCCATCATTTCTCATTAGCAATGCTCCTCTTTTGACTCCAAACACTCTTTTTGACACATTGATCATGAAAGTAACACATGTGGCTAAACAACCTAGTATATTGATTGAATCAAACAAGTATAAACACCATTACAGCTCTCAATCTATTTAAATCCATCAATCAAGGGAGTCATTCATTATGGTTTGCATTCCGTACAAATGTGAACTAGTTTAATTCTTAAATCACAAGACATTCTAATCACCTCATGTGAATTAGGCTCCCCTAATAGTTACCAGGACTTTTGTTATGCAATAAACATGAAATTAAATTTTGCTTGATCCTTAATGACTGTATTCGTTATGAAAAAAATGCCCATGGACCATTTATCACATGAATTCATTCAATTTAACAAACAATGGAGTACTTGATCTTGAAATTCATTTCTTATTGATCTTAATTGTTGAATTCATAAATAGAGATTGCCTCTGATCATTTGTCGTTAGCAAGGAACCTCTTTTGACTCCAAACACACTTTTTGACACATTGATCATGAAAGTAACACATGTGGCTAAACAACCTAGTATATTGATTGAATCAAACAAGTATAAACACCATTACAACTCTAAATCTATTTAAATCCGTCAATCAAGGGAGTCATTCATCATGATTTGCATTCCGTACAAATGTGAACTATTTTAATTCTTAAATCACGAGACATTCTAATCGCCTCATGTGACTATGGCTCCTCTTATTGTTACTAGGACTTTTTTCATGCAATCACCTTGAATTTAAATTTTGCTTCATCCTTAATGACTATATTTGTTATGAAAAAATGCCCATGGACCATCTATAACATGAATTCATTCAATTTAACAACCAATGGAGTCCTTGATCTTGAAATTCATTTCTTATTGATATTAATTATGGAATTCAAAATTAGAGACTGCCTCCCATCATTTCTCATTAGCAATGCTCATCTTTCAACTCCATACACACTTTTTGACACGTTGATCATGAAATTAACACATGTGGCTAAACAACCTAGTACATTGATTGAATCAAACAAGTATAAACACCATTACAACTCTAAATCTATTTAAATCCGTCAGTCAAGGGAGTCATTCATCATGGTTTGCATTCCATACAAATGTGAACTGGTTTAATTCTTAAATCACGAGACATTCTAATCGCATCATGTAAATTAGGCTCCTCTTATTGTTACCAGGACTTTTTCTTGCAATAACATTGAATTTAAATTTTCCTTCATCCTTAATGACTATATTCGTTATGAAAAAAATGCCCATGGACCATCTATAACATGAATTCATTCAATTTAACAACCAATGGAGTCCTTGATCTTGAAATTCATTTCTTATTGATATTAATTATGGAATTAAAAATTAAAGACAGCCTCCCATCATTTCTCATTAGCAATGCTCCTCTTTTGACTCCAAACACACTTTTTGACACATTGATCATGAAAGTAACACATGTGGCTAAACAACCTAGTATATTGATTGAATCAAACAACTAAGGACACCATTACATCTCTAAATCTATTTAAATCCGTCAATCAAGGGAGTCTTTCATCATGGTTTGCATTTCGTACAAATGTGAAATGGTTTAATTCTTAAATCACGAGACATTCTAATCGCCTCATGTGAATTAGGCCCCTCTTAATGTTACCAGGACTTTTTCTTGCAATAACCTTGAATTTAAATTTTCCTTCATCCTTAATGACTATATTCGTTATGAAAAAAATCCCCATGGACCATATATAACATGAATTCATTCAATTTAACAACCAATGGAGTCCTTGATCTTGAAATTCATTTCTTATTGATATTAATTGTGGAATTAAAAATTAAAGACAGCCTCCCATCATTTCTCATTAGCAATGCTCCTCTTTTGACTCCAAACACACTTTTTGACACATTGATCATGAAAGTAACACATGTGGCTAAACAACCTAGTATATTGATTGAATCAAACAAGTATGAACACCATTACAACTCTAAATCTATTTAAATGTCAATCAAGGGAGTCATTCATCATGGTTTGCATTCCGTACAAATGTGAACTGGTTTAATTCTTAAATCACGAGACATTCTAATCGCCTCATGTGAATTAGGCCCCTCTTATTATTACCAGGACTTTTTTCTTGCAATAACCTTGAATTTAAATTTTCCTTCATCCTTAATGACTATATTCGTTATGAAAAAAATGCCCATGGACCATCTATAACATGAATTCATTCAATTTAACAACCAATGGAGTCCTTGATCTTGAAATTCATTTCTTATTGATATTAATTATGGAATTAAAAATTAAAGACAGCCTCCCATCATTTCACATTAGCAATGCTCCTCTTTTGACTCCAAACACACTTTTTGGCACATTGATCATGAAAGTGGCACATGTGGCTAAACAACCTAGTATATTGATTGAATCAAACAAGTATGGACACCATTACATCTCTAAATCTATTTAAATCCGTCAATCAAGGGAGTCATTCATCATGGTTTGCATTCCGTACAAATGTCAACTGGTTTAATTCTTAAATCACGAGACATTCTAATCGCCTCATGTGAATTATGCCCCTCTTATTGTTACCAGGACTTTTTTCTTGCAATAACCTTGAATTTAAATTTTCCTTCATCCTTAATGACTATATTCGTTACGAAAAAAATGGCCATGGACCATCTATAACATGAATTCATTCAATTTAACAACCAATGGGGTCCTTGATCTTGAAATTCATTTCTTATTGATATTAATTGTGGAATCAAAAATTAGAGACAGCCTCCCATCATTTCTCATTAGCAATGCTCCTCTTTTGACTCCAAATACAATTGTTGACACATTGATCATGAGATTAACAAATGTGGGTAAACAACCTAGTATATTGATTGAATCAAACAAGTTTAAACACCATTACAGCACCCAATCAATTTAAATCCGTCAATCAAGGGAGTCATTCATTAGGGTTTGTATTCCGTACAAATGAGAACTGGTTTAATTCTTAAATCACGAGACATTCTAATCACCTTATGTGAATTAGGCTCCTCTTATTGTTACTAGGACTTTTTTCATGCAATAACCTTGAAATTAAATTTTGCTTCATCCTTAATGGCTATATTCTTTATGAAAAAAATGCCCATGGATGATCTATAACATGAATTCATTCAATTTAACAACGAATGGAGTCCTTGATCTTGAAATTCATTTCTTATTGATATTAATTATGGAATTAAAAATTAAAGACAGCCTCCCATCATTTCTCATTAGCAATGCTCCTCTTTTGACTCCAAACACACTTTTTGACTCATTGATCATGAAAGTAACACATGTGGCTAAACAACCTAGTATATTGATTGAATCAAACAAGTATAAACACCATTACAGCTCTCAATCTATTTAAATCCATCAATCAAGGGAGTCATTCAATATGGTTTGCATTCCGTACAAATGTGAACAAGTTTAATTCTTAAATCACGAGACATTCTAATCACCTCATGTGAATTAGGCTCCCCTAACAGTTACCAGGACTTTTGTTATGCAATAAACTTGAAATTAAATTTTGCTTGATCCTTAATGACTGTATTCGTTATGACAAAAATGCCCATGGACCATTTATCACATGAATTCATTCAATTTAACAAACAATGGAGTACTTGATCTTGAAATTCATTTCTTATTGATCTTAATTGTTGAATTCATAAATAGAGATTGCCTCCCATCATTTGTCGTTAGCAAGGAACCTCTTTTGACTCCACACACACTTTCTGATACATTGATCATGAAATTAACACATATGGCTACACAACCTAGTATATTGATTGAATCAAACAAGTATAAACACCATTACAACTCTAAATCTATTTAAATCCGTCAATCAAGGGAGTCATTCATCATGGTTTGCATTCCGTACAAATGTGAACTGTTTTAATTCTTAAATCACGAGACATTCTAATTGCCTCATGTGAATATGGCTCCTCTTATTGTTACTAGGACTTTTTTCATGCAATCACCTTGAAATTAAATTTTGCTTCATCCTTAATGACTATATTCGTTACAAAAAAAATGCCCATGGACTATCTATAACATGAATTCATTCAATTTACCAACCAATGGAGTCCTTGATCTTGAAATTCATTTCTTATTGATATTAATTATGGAATTCAAAATTAGAGACTGCCTCCCATCATTTCTCATTAGCAATGCTCATCTTTTGGCTCCAAACACACTTTTTGACAAATTGATCATGAAATGAACACATATGGCTAAACAACCTAGTATATTGATTGAATCAAACAAGTATAAACACCATTACAACTCTAAATCTATATAAATCCGTCAGTCAAGGGAGTCATTCATCATGGTTTGCATTTCGTACAAATGTGAACTGGTTTAATTCATAAATCACGAGACATTCTAATAGCATCATGTGAATTAGGCTCCTCTTATTGTTACCAGGACTTTTTCTTGCAATAACCTTGAATTTAAATTTTCCTTCATCCTTCATGACTATATTCGTTATGAAAAAAATGCCCATGGACCATCTATAACATGAATTCATTCAATTTAACAACCAATGGAGTCCTTCATCTTGAAATTCATTTCTTATTGATATTAATTGTGGAATTAAAAATTAAAGACAGCCTCCCATCATTTCTCATTAGCAATGCTCCTCTTTTGACTCCAAACACACTTTTTGACACATTGATCATGAAAGTAACACATGTGGCTAAACAACCTAGTATATTGATTGAATCAAACAAGTATGAACACCATTACAACTCTAAATCTATTTAAATCCTTCAATCAAGGGAGTCATTCATCATGGATTGCATTCCCTACAAATGTGAACTGGTTTAATTCTTAAATCACGAGACATTCTAATCGCCTCATGTGAATTAGGCCCCTCTTATTATTACCAGGACTTTTTTCTTGCAATAACCTTGAATTTAAATTTTCCTTCATCCTTAATGACTATATTCATTATGAAAAAAATGCCCATGGACCATCTATAACATGAATTCATTCAATTTAACAACCAATGGGGTCCTTGATTTGAAATTCATTTCTTTTTGATATTAATTGTGGAAATAAAAATTAGAGACAGCCTCCCATCATTTCTCATTAGCAATGCTCCTCTTTTGACTCCAAATACACTTTTTGACACATTGATCATGAAATTAACACATGTGGCTAAACAACCTAGTATATTGATTGAATCAAACAAGTATAAACACCATTACAGCTCCCAATCAATTTAAATCCGTCAATCAAGGGAGTCATTCATTATGGTTTGTATTCCATACAAATGTGAACTGGTTTAATTCTTAAATCACGAGACATTCTAATCACCTTATGTGAATTAGGCTCCTCTTATTGTTACTAGGACTTTTTTCATGCAATCACCTTGAAATTAAATTTTGCTTAATCCTTAATGGCTATATTCTTTATGAAAAAAATGCCAAATGGACCATCTATAACATGAATTCATTCAATTTAACAACCAATGGAGTCCTTGATGTTGAAATTCATTTTTTGTCGATATTAATTGTCTAATTCAAAATTAGAGAGTGGCTCAAATGATTTCACATTAGCAATGCTCCTCTTTTGACTCCAAACACACTTTTTAACACATTGATCATAAAATTAACACATGTAGCTAAACAACCTATTATATTGATTGAATCAAACAAGTATAAAAACCATTAAAACTCTAAATCCATTTACATTCGTCAGTCAAAGGAGTCATTCATCATGGTTTGCATTCTGTACAAATGTGAACTGATTTAATTCTTAAATCACGAGACATTCTAATCACCTCATGTGAATTAGGCTCCTCTTATTATTACCAGGACTTTTTTCATGCAATAACCTTGAAATGAAATTTTGCTTCATCCTTAATGACTATATTCGTTATGAAAAAAATGCCCATGGATGATCTATAACATGAATTCATTCAATTTAACAACCAATGGAGTCCTTGATCTTGAAATTCATTTCTTATTGATATTAATTGTTGAATTCAAAATTAGAGATTGCCTCGCATCATTTGTTGTTAGCGAGGCTCCTCTTTTGACTCCACACACACTTTTTGACACATTGATCATGAAATTAACACATGTGGCTAAATAACCTAGTATATTGATTGAATCAAACAAGTATAAACACCATTACAACTCTAAATCTATTTAAATCTGTCAATCAAGGGAGTCATGCATCATGGTTTGCATTCCGTACAAATGTGAACTGGTTTAATTCTTAAATCACGAGACATTCTAATCGCCTCATGTGAATTAGGCCCCTCTTATTGTTACCAGGACTTTTTTCTTGCAATAACCTTGAATTTAAATTTTCCTTCATCCTTAATGACTATATTCGTTATGAAAAAAATGCCCATGGACCATCTATAACATGAATTCATTCAATTTAACAACCAATGGGGTCCTTGATCTTGAAATTCATTTCTTATTGATATTAATTGTGGAATTAAAAATTAGAGACAGCCTCCCATCATTTCTCATTAGCAATGCTCCTCTTTTGACTCCAAATACACTTTTTGACACATTAATCATGAAATTAACACATGTTGCTAAACAACCTAGTATATTGATTGAATCAAACAAGTTTAAACACCATTACAGCTCCCAATCAATTTAAATCCGTCAATCAAGGGAGTCATTCATTATGGTTTGTATTCCGTACAAATGTGAACTGGTTTAATTCTTAAATCATGAGACATTCTAATCACCTCATGTGAATTAGGCTCCTCTTATTGTTACCAGGACTTTTTTCAAAATGCCCATGGACGATCTATAACATGAATTCATTCAATTTAACAACCAATGGAGTCCTTGATCTTGAAATTCATTTCTTATTGATATTAATTGTTGAATTCAAAATTAGAGATTGCTTCCCATCAGTTCTCGTTAGCAAGGCTCCTCTTTTATCTCCACACACTCTTTTTGACACATTGATCATGAAATTAACACATGTGGCTAAACAACCTAGTATATTGATTGAATCAAACAAGTATAAACACCATTACAACTCTAAATCTATTTAAATTCGTTAATCAAGGGAGTGATTCATCATGGTTTGCATTCCGTACAAATGTGAAATGGTTTCATTCTTAAATCATGAGACATTCTAATTGCCTTATGTCAATTAGGCTCCTCTTATTGTTACCAGGACTTTTTTCATGCAATCACCTTGAAATGAAATTTTGCTTTATCATTAATGACTATATTCGTTATGAAAAAAATGCCATGGACCATCTATAACATGAATTCATTCAATTTAACAACGAATGGAGTCCTTGATCTTGAAATTCATTTCTTATTGATATTAATTATGGAATTCAAAATTAGAGACTGCCTCCCATCATTTCTCATTAGAAATGCTCCTCTTTTGACTCCAAACACACTTTTTGACACACTGATCATGAAATTAACACATGTGGCTGAACAACCTACTATATTGATTGAATCAAACAAGTATAAACACCATTACAACTCTAAATCTATTTAATTCCGTCAATCAAGGGAGTCATTCATAATGGTTTGCATTCCGTACAAATGTGAACTGGTTTAATGCTTAAATCACAAGACATTCTAATCACCTCATGTGAATTAGGTTCCTCTTATTTTTACCGGGAATTGTTTATGCAATAACCTTGAAATTAAATTTTGCTTCATCCATAATGACTATATTCGTTATGAAAAAAATGCCCATGGACCATCTATAACATGAATTCATTCAATTTAACAACCAATGGAGTCCTTGATCTTGAAATTCATTTCTTATTGATATTAATTGTTGAATTCAAAATTAGAGATTGCCTCCCGTCAGTTGTCGTTAGCAAGGCTCCTCTTTTGACTCCACACACACATTTTGACACATTGATCATGAAATTAACACATGTGGTTAAACAACCTAGTATATTGATTGAATCATACAAGTATAAACATCATTACAACTCTAAATCTATTTAAATCCATCAATCAAGGGAGTCATTCAGCATGGTTTGCATTCCATACAAATGTGAATTGGTTTAATTCTTAAATCACGAGACATTCTAATTGCCTCATTTGAATTAGGCTCCTCTTATTGTCACCAGGACTCTTTTCATGCAATCACCTTGAAATTCAATTTTGCTTCATCCTTAATGACTATATTCGTTACGAAAAAAATGCCCATGGACCATCTATAACATGAATTCATTCAATTTAACAACGAATGGAGTCCTTGATCTTGAAATTCATTTCTTATTGATGTTAATTATGGAATTCAAAATTAGAGACTGCCTCCCATCATTTCTCATTAGCAATGCTCCTCTTTTGACTCCAAACACTCTTTTTGACACATCGATCATGAAATTAACACATGTGGTTGAACAACCTAGTATATTGATTGAATCAAACAAGTATAAGCACCATTACAACTCTAAATCTATTTAAATCCATCAATCAAGGGCGTCATTCATCATGGTTTGCATTCCGTACAAATGTGAACTGGTTTAGTGCTTAAATCACGAGACATTCTAATCACCTCATGTGAATTAGGTTCCTCTTATTTTTACCAGGAATTTTTTATGCAATAACCTTGAAATTAAATTTTGCTTCATCCTTAATGACTATATTCGTTATGAAAAAAATGTCCATGGACCATCTATAACATGAATTCATTCAATTTAACAACCAATGGAGTCCTTGATCTTGAAATTCATTTATTATTGATATTAATTGTGGAATGGAAAATTAGAGACAGCCTCTCATCATTTCTCATTAGCAATTGTCCTCTTTTGACTCCAAACACACTTTTTGACACATTGATCACGAAATTAGCACATGTGGCTAAACAACCTAGTATATTGATTGAATCAAACAAGTATAAACTCCATTACAACTCTAAATCTATTTAAATCCATCAATGAAGGGAGTCATTCATCATGGTTTGCATTCGATACAAATGTGAATTGGTGTTATTCTTAAATCACGAGACATTCTAATCACCTCATGTGAATTAGGCTCCCCTTATTGTTATCAGGACTTTTGCCATGCAATAAACTTGAAATTAAATTTTTCTTGATCCTTAATGACTATATTCGTTCGGAAAAGAATGCCCATGGACCATCTATCACATGAATTCATTCAATTTAATAAACAATGGAGTACTTGATCTTGAATTTCATTTCTTATTGATCTTAATTGTTCAATTCATAAATAGAGATTGCCTCCCATCATTTGTCATTAGCAAGGAACCTCTTTTGACTCCACACACACTTTTTGACACATTGATCACGAAATTAACACATGTGGCTAAACAACCTAGTATATTGATTGAATCAAACAAGTATAAACACCATTACAACTCTAAATCTTTTTAAATCCGTCAATCAAGGGAGTCATTCATCATGGTTTGCATTCCGTACAAATGTGAACTGGTTTAATTCTCAAATCATGAGACATTCTAATCGCCTCATGTGAATTAGGCTCCTCTTATTGTTACCAGGACTTTTTTCTTACAATAACCTTGAATTTAAATTTTCCTTCAACCTTAATGACTATATTCATTATGAAAAAAAATGTCCATGGATTTAAAAATTTCTTTTCTTATTGATATTAATTGTGGAATTAAAAATTAGAGACAGCCTCCCATCATTTCTCATTAGCAATGCTCCTCTTTTGACTCCAAACACACTTTTTGACACATTGATCATGAAATTAACACATGTGGCTAAACAACCTAGTATATTGATTGAATCAAACAAGTATAATCACCATTACAGCTCCCAATCAATTTAAATCCGTCAATCAAGGGAGTCATTCATTATGGTTTGTATTCCGTACAAATGTGAACTGGTTTAATTCTTAAATCACGAGATATTTTAATCACCTCATGTGAATTAGACTACTCTTGTTGTTACGAGGACTTTTTTCATGCAGTATCCTTGAAATTAAATTTTGCTTCATCCTTAATGACTATATTCTTTATGAAAAAAATGCCCATGGACCATCTATAACATGAATTCATTCAATTTAACAACCAATGGAGTCCTTGATGTTGAAATTCATTTTTTATTGATATTAATTGTTCAATTCAAAATTAGAGAGTGCCTCAAATGATTTCACATTAGCAATGCTCCTCTTTTGACTCCAAACACACTTTTTGACACATTGATCATAAAATTAACACATGTAGCTAAACAACCTATTATATTGATTGAATCAAACAAGTATAAAAACCATTAAAACTCTAAATCCATTTAAATCCATCAATCAAAAGAGTCATTCATCAAGGTTTGCATTCTGTACAAATGTGAACTGATTTAATTCTTAAATCACGAGACATTCTAACCGCCTCATGTGAATTACGCTCCTCTTATTGTTACTAGGTCTTTTTTCATGCAATAACCTTGAAATTAAATTTTGCTTCATCCTTAATGACTATATTCTTTACGAAAAAATGCCCATGGACCGTCTATAACATTAATTCATTCAATTTAACAACCAATGGAGTCCTTGATGTTGAAATTCATTTTTTATTGATATTAATTGTTCAATTCAAAATTAGAGAGTGCCTCAATTGATTTCACATTAGCAATGCTCCTCTTTTGACTCCAAACACACTTTTTGACACATTGATCATAAAATTAACACATGTAACTAAACAACCTATTATATTGATTGAATCAAACAAGTATAAACACCATTACAACTCTAAATCCATTTGAATCCGTCAGTCGAAGGTGTCATTCATCATGATTTGCATTCTGTACAAATGTGAACTGATTTAATTCTTAAATCATGAGACATTCTAATCGCCTCATGTGAATTAGGCTCCTCTTATTGTTACCAGGACTTTTTTCATGCAATAACTTTGAAATGAAATTTTGCTTCATCCTTAATGACAATATTCGTTATGAAAAAATGCCCATGGATGATCTATAACATGATTCATTCAATTTCACAACCAATGGAGTCCTTGATCTTGAAATTCATTTCTTATTGATATTAATTGTGGAATTAAAAATGAAAGACAGCCTCGCATCATTTCTCATTAGCAATGCTCCTCTTTTGACTCCAAACACACTTTTTGACACATTGATCATGAAAGTAACACATGTGGCTAAACAACCTAGTATATTGATTGAATCAAACAAGTATAAACACCATTACAACTCAAAATCTATTTAAATCCATCAATCAAGGGAGTCCTTCATCATGGTTTGGATTCCGTACAAATGTGAACTTGTTTAATGCTTAAATCACGAGACATTCTAATCACCTCATGTGAATTAGGTTGCTCCTATTTTTACTATGAATTTTTTATGCAATAACCTTGAAATTAAAATTTGCTTCATCCTTAATGACTATATTCTTTACGAAAAAAAATGCCCATGGACCATTTATAACATGAATTCATTCAATTTAACAACCAATGGAGTCCTTGATGTTGAAATTCATTTTTTATTGATATTAATCGTTCAATTCAAAATTAGAGAGTGCCTCAATTGATTTCACATTAGCAATGCTCCTCTTTTGACTCCAAACACACTTTTTGACACATTGATCATAAAATTAACACATGTAGCTAAACAACCTATTATATTGATTGAATCAAACAAGTATAAAAACCATTAAAACTCTAAATCCATTTAAATCCGTCAGTCAAAGGAGTCATTCATCATGGTTTGCATTCTCTACAAATGTGAACTGATTTAATTCTTAAATCACGAGACTTTCTAACCGCCTCATGTGAATTAGGCTCCTCTTATTGTTACTAGGACTTTTTTCATGCAATAACCTTGAAATTAAATTTTGCTTCATCCTTAATGCCTATATTCTTTATGAAAAAAATGCCCATGGACCATCTATAACATGAATTCATTCAATTTAACAACCAATGGAGTCCTTGATGTTGAAATTCATTTTTTATTGATATTAATTGTTCAATTCAAAATTAGAGAGTGCCTCAATTGATTTCTCATTAGCAATGCTCCTCTTTTGGCTCCAAACACACTTTTTGACACATTGATCATAAAATTAACACATGTAGCTAAACAACCTATTATATTGATTGAATCAAACAAGTATAAAAACCTTTACAACTCTAAATCCATTTAAATCCGTCAGTCAAAGGAGTCATTCATCATGATTTACATTTTGTACAAATGTGAACTGGTTTAATTCTTAAATCACGAGACATTCTAATCGCCTCATGTGAATTAGGCTCCTCTTATTGTTACGAGGACTTTTTTCATGCAATAACCTTGAAATGAAATTTTGCTTCATCCTTAATGACTATATTCGTTATGAAAAAATGCCCATGGACGATCTATAACATGAATTCATTCAATTTAACAACCAAAGGAGTCCTTGATCTTGAAATTCATTTCTTATTGATATTAATTGGGGAATTAAAAACTAAAGACAGCCTCCCATCATTTATCATTAGCAATGTCTCCTCTTTTGACTCCAAACACACTTTTTGACACATTGATCATGAAAGTAACACATGTGGCTAAACAACCTAGTATATTGATTGAATCAAACAAGTATAAACACCATTACAACTCTAAATCTATTTTAAATCCATCAATCAAGGGGAGTCATTCATCATGGTTTTTGCATTCTGTACAAATGTGAACTGGTTTAATGCTTAAATCCCAAGACATTCTAATCACCTCATGTGAATTAGGCTCCTCTTATTGTTACTAGGACTTTTTTCATGCAATAACCTAGAAATTAAATTTTGCTTCATCCTTAATGCCTATATTCTTTATGAAAAAAATGTCCATGGACCATCTATAACATGAATTCATTCAATTTAACAACCAATGGAGTCCTCGATGTTGAAATTCATTTTTTATTGATATTAATTGTTCAATTGAAAATTAGAGAGTGCCTCAAATGATTTCACATTAGTAATGCTCCTCTTTTGACTCAAAACACACTTTTTGACACATTGATCATAAAATTAACACATGTAGCTAAACAACCTACTATATTGATTGAATCAAACAAGTATAAAAACCATTAAAACTCTAAATCCATTTAAATCCGTCAGTCAAAGGAGTCATTCATCATGGTTTGCATTCTCTACAAATGTGAACTGATTTAATTCTTAAATCACGAGACTTTCTAACCGCCTCATGTGAATTAGGCTCCTCTTATTGTTACTAGGACTTTTTTCATGCAATAACCTTGAAATTAAATTTTGCTTCATCCTTAATGCCTATATTCTTTATGAAAAAAATGCCCATGGACCATCTATAACATGAATTCATTCAATTTAACAACCAATGGAGTCCTTGATGTTGAAATTCATTTTTTATTGATATTAATTGTTCAATTCAAAATTAGAGAGTGCCTCAATTGATTTCTCATTAGCAATGCTCCTCTTTTGGCTCCAAACACACTTTTTGACACATTGATCATAAAATTAACACATGTAGCTAAACAACCTATTATATTGATTGAATCAAACAAGTATAAAAACCTTTACAACTCTAAATCCATTTAAATCCGTCAGTCAAAGGAGTCATTCATCATGATTTACATTTTGTACAAATGTGAACTGGTTTAATTCTTAAATCACGAGACATTCTAATCGCCTCATGTGAATTAGGCTCCTCTTATTGTTACGAGGACTTTTTTCATGCAATAACCTTGAAATGAAATTTTGCTTCATCCTTAATGACTATATTCGTTATGAAAAAATGCCCATGGACGATCTATAACATGAATTCATTCAATTTAACAACCAAAGGAGTCCTTGATCTTGAAATTCATTTCTTATTGATATTAATTGGGGAATTAAAAATTAAAGACAGCCTCCCATCATTTATCATTAGCAATGTCTCCTCTTTTGACTCCAAACACACTTTTTGACACATTGATCATGAAAGTAACACATGTGGCTAAACAACCTAGTATATTGATTGAATCAAACAAGTATAAACACCATTACAACTCTAAATCTATTTAAATCCGTCAATCAAGGGAGTCATTCATCATGGTTTGCATTCTGTACAAATGTGAACTGGTTTAATGCTTAAATCCCGAGACATTCTAATCACCTCATGTGAATTAGGCTCCTCTTATTGTTACTAGGACTTTTTTCATGCAATAACCTTGAAATTAAATTTTGCTTCATCCTTAATGCCTATATTCTTTATGAAAAAAATGCCCATGGACCATCTATAACATGAATTCATTCAATTTAACAACCAATGGAGTCCTCGATGTTGAAATTCATTTTTTATTGATATTAATTGTTCAATTGAAAATTAGAGAGTGCCTCAAATGATTTCACATTAGTAATGCTCCTCTTTTGACTCAAAACACACTTTTTGACACATTGATCATAAAATTAACACATGTAGCTAAACAACCTACTATATTGATTGAATCAAACAAGTATAAAAACCATTAAAACTCTAAATCCATTTAAATCCGTCAGTCAAAGGAGTCATTCATCATGGTTTGCATTCTCTACAAATGTGAACTGATATAATTCTTAAATCACGAGACTTTCTAACCACCTCATGTGAATTAGGCTCCTCTTATTGTTACTAGGACTTTTTTCATGCAATAACCTTGAAATTAAATTTTGCTTCATCCTTAATGCCTATATTCTTTATGAAAAAAATGCCCATGGACCATCTATAACATGAATTTCATTCAATTTAACAACCAATGGAGTCCTTGATGTTGAAATTCATTTTTTATTGATATTAATTGTTTCAATTCAAAATTAGAGAGTGCCTCAATTGATTTCTCATTAGCAATGCTCCTCTTTTGGCTCCAAACACACTTTTTGACACATTGATCATAAAATTAACACATGTAGCTAAACAAACCTATTATATTGATTGAATCAAAACAAGTATAAAAAACCTTTTACAACTCTAAATCCATTTAAATCCGTCAGTCAAAGGAGTCATTCATCATGATTTACATTTTGTACAAATGTGATCTGGTTTAATTCTTAAAAATCACGAGACATTCTAATCGCCTCATGTGAATTAGGCTCCTCTTTATTGTTACGAGGACTTTTTTCATGCAATAACCTTGAAATGAAATTTTGCTTCATCCTTAATGACTATATTCGTTATGAAAAAATGCCCATGGACGAATCTATAACATGAATTCATTCAATTTAACAACCAAAGGAGTCCTTGATCTTGAAATTCATTTCTTATTGATATTAATTGGGGAATTAAAAATTAAAGACAGCCTCCCATCATTTATCATTAGCAATGTCT
>JBAPLH010001603.1:0-53448 GCA_037897445.1 Ceriops zippeliana
AAACACCATTGAAATAATAAATCAACTTACTTCCATCAGCCAAAGCATCCATTCATCTTGGTTTGCATTTCGTGCCAATGTGAAGTTGTGTAAATCCAAAACAATGAGACTTTCATATCACCTCAAGCAAATTAGGCTCCTATTATTGTTACAAGAAGTATTTTTGATGCAATGACCATGAAATTATCTTTTGTGTCTTTACTAAATGTCTATATTCATTATGTAAACAATGTCAATGAACCGTCTATAACATGAATTGATTCAATTCCATCAAACAATAGAGTCGTCCATCTTATTTGGCATTTCTTGTTGATAATATATTGGTTGCGTTACAAGATGAAGAGTACCTGCCATCATTTCTTCTAGTTAGCAGTTCACCTCTTTTGGTTCCAAAAACACATTTTGATATATTGATGATGCAATTAACATATGTGGCTAAACAAACTAGTATATTGATTAAATCAAACAAATTTAAACACCATTGAAACACTAAATCAACTTACTTCCATCAGCCAAAGCATCCATTCATCTTGGTTTGCATTTTGTGCTAATGTGAAGTTGTGTAATTCCAAGACAATGAGACTTTCATATCACCTCAAGCTAATTAGGCTCCTCTTATTGTTACAAGAAGTATTTTTCATGCAATGACCATGAAATTATCTTTAGTGTCTTTATTAATGGCTATATTCAATATGAAAAAAATGCCAATGAACCGTCTATAACATGAATTCATTCAATTCCATCAAACAAGAGAGTCCTCCATCTTGTTTTGCTTTTCTTATTGATAATATATTGGTTGCGTTACAAGATAAAGAGTACTTGCCGTCATTTCTTCTAGTTAGCAGTTCACGTCTTTTGGTTCCAAAAACACATTTTGATATATTGATGATGCAATTAACATATGTGGCTAAAGAAACTAGTATATTGATTAAATCAAACAAATTTAAACACCATTGAAACAATAAATCAACTTACATCCATCAGCCAAAGCATCCATTCATCTTGGTTTGCATTTCGTGCTAATGTGAAGTTGTGTAATTCCAAGACAATGAGACTTTCATATGACCTCAAGCTAATTAGGCTCCTCTTATTGTTACAAGATGTATTTTTCATGCAATGAACATGAAATTATGTTTTGTGTCTTTATTAATGGCTATATTCATTGTGAAAACAATGCCAATGAACCGTCTATAACATGAACTCATTCAATTCCTTGAAACAATAGAGTCCTCCATCTTGTTTTGCATTTCTTATTGATAATATATTGGTTGTGTTACAAGATAAATAGTACCTGCCATCATTTCTTCTAGTTAGCAGTTCACCTCTTTTGGTTCCAAAAACACATTTTGATATGTTGATCATCCAATTAACATATGTGGCTAAACAAAGTGCCATATTGATGAATTCAAACACCATTGAAATAATAAATCAACATACTTCCATCAGCCAAAGCATCCATTCATCTTGGTTTGCCTTTCGTGCTAATGTGAAGTTGTGTAATTCCAAAACAATGAGACTTTCATATCACCCCAAGCTAATTAGGCTCCTCTTATTATTACAAGAAGTATTTTTCATGCAGTGACCATGAAATTATCTGTTGTGTCTTTATTAGTGGCTATATTCATTATGAAAACAATGTCAATGAACCGTCTATAACATGAATTCTTTCAATTCCATCAAACAATAGAGTCGTCCATCTTATTTTGCATTTCTTATTGATAATATATTCGTTGCGTCACAAGATAAAGAGTACCTGCCATCATTTCTTCTAGTTAGCAGTTCACCTCTTTTGGTTCCAAAAAGTCACTTTGATATATTAATCATCCAATTAACATATGTGGCTAAAAAAAGTGGCATATTGATGAATTCAAACACCATTGAAACAATAAATCAACTTACTTCCATCAGCCAAAGCATCCATTCATCTTGGTTTGCATTTCCTGCTAATGTGAAGTTGTGTAATTCCAAAACAATGAGACTTTCATATCACCTTAAGCTAATTAGGTTCCTCTTATTGTTACATGAAGTATTTTTCATGCAGTGACCATGAAATTATCTTTTGTGTCTTTATTAATGGCTATATTCATTATGAAAACAATGTCAATGAACCGTATATAACATGAATTCATTCAATTCCATCAAACAATAGAGTCGTCCATCTTATTTTGCATTTCTTATTGATAAGATATTCGTTGTGTTACAAGATGAAGAGTACCTGCCATCATTTCTTCTAGTTAGCAGTTCACGTCTTTTGGTTCCAAAAACACAGTTTGATATATTGATGATGCAATTAACATATGTGGCTAAACAAACTAGTATATTGATTAAATCAAACAAATTTAAACACCATTGAAACAATAAATCAACTTACTTCCATCTGCCAAAGCATCCATTCATCTTGGTTTGCATTTCGTGCTAATGTGAAGTTGTGTAATTCCAAGACAATGAGACTTTCATATCACCTCAAGCTAATTAGGCTCCTCTTATTGTTACAAGAAGTATTTTTGATGCAATGACCATGAAATTATCTTTAGTGTCTTTATTAATGGCTATATTCATTATGAAAACAATGTCAATGAACCGTATATAACATGAATTCATTCAATTCCATCAAACAAGAGAGTCCTCCATCTTGTTTTGCATTTCTTATTGATAATATATTGGTTGCGTTACAAGATAAAGAGTACCTGCCATCATTTCTTCTGGTTAGCAGTTCACCTCTTTTGGTTCCAAAAACACATTATGATATATTGATGATGCAATTAACATATGTGGCTAAACAAAGTAGCATATTGATGAATTCAAACACCATTGAAACAATAAATCAACTTACTTCCATCAGCCAAAGCATCCATTCATCTTGTTTTGCATTTCGTGCTAATGTGAAGTTGTGTAATTCCAAAACAATGAGACTTTCATATCACCTCAAGCTAATTGAGCTCCTCTTATTGTTACAAGAAGTATTTTTCATGCAATGACCATGAAATTATCTTTAGTGTCTTTATTAATGGCTATATTCATTATGAAATAAATGTCAATGAACCGTTTATAACATGAATTCATTCAATTCCATCAAACAATAGAGTCATCCATCTTATTTTGCATTTCTTATTGATAATATATTGGTTGCGTTACAAGATGAAGAGTACTTGCCATCATTTCTTCTAGTTAGTAGTTCACGTCTTTTGGTTCCAAAAACACATTTTGATATATTGATGATGCAATTAACATATATGGCTAAACAAACTAGTATATTGATTAAATCAAACAAATTTAAACACCATTGAAATAATAAATCAACTTACTTCCATCAGCCAAAGCATCCATTCATCTTGGTTTGCATTTCGTGCTAATGTGAAGTGGTGTAAATCCAAGACAATGAGACTTTCATATCACCTCACCTCAAGCTAATTAGGCTCCTCTTATTGTTACAAGAAGTATTTTTCATGCAATGACAATGAAATTATCTTTTGTGTCTTTATTAATGGCTATATTCATTATGAAATTAATGTCAATGAACCATCTATAACATGAATTCATTCAATTCCATCAAACAACAATAGAGTCGTCCATCTTATTTTGCATTTCTTATTGATAATATATTGGTTGCGTTACAAGATAAAGAGTACCTGCCATCATTTCTTCTGGTTAGCAGTTCACCTCTATTGGTTCCAAAAACACATTATGATATATTGATGATGCAATTAACATATGTGGCTAAACAAAGTAGCATATTGATGAATTCAAACACCATTGAAACAATAAATCAACTTACTTCCATCAGCCAAAGCATCCATTCATCTTGTTTTGCATTTCGTGCTAATGTGAAGTTGTGTAATTCCAAAACTATGAGACTTTCATATCACGTCAAGCTAATTGGGCTCCTATTATTGTTACAAGAAGTATTTTTGATGCAATGAGCATGAAATTATCTTTTGTGTCTTTACTAAATGTCTATATTCATTATGTAAACAATGTCAATGAACCGTCTGTAACATGAATTCATTCAATGCCATCAAACAATAGAGTCGTCCATCTTATTTTGCATTTCTTATTGATAATATATTCGTTGCGTTACAAGAAAAAGAGTACCTGCCATCATTTCTTCTAGTTAGCAGTTCACCTCTTTTGGTTCCAAAAACACATTTTGATATATTGATGATGCAATTAACATTTGTGGCTAAACAAACTAGTATATTGATTAAATCAAAAAAATTTAAACACCATTGAAACACTAAATCAACTTACTTCCATCAGCCAAAGCATCCATTCATCTTGGTTTGCATTTTGTGGTAATGTGAAGTTGTGTAATTCCAAGACAGTGAGACTTTCATATCACCTCAAGCTAATTAGGCTCCTCCTATTGTTACAAGAAGTATTTTTCATGCAATGACCATGAAATTATCTTTAGTGTCTTTATTAATGGCTATATTCATTATGAAAAAAATGCCAATGAACCGTCTATAACATGAATTCATTCAATTCCATCAAACAAGAGAGTCCTCCATCTTGTTTTGCATTTCTTATTGATAATATATTGGTTGCGTTACAAGATAAAGAGTACCTGCCATCATTTCTTCTAGTTAGCACAGTTCACGTCTTTTTGTTCCAAAAACACATTTTCATATATTGATGATGCAATTAACATATGTGGCTAAACAAACTAGTATATTGATTAAATCAAACAACTTTAATCACCATGGAAACAATAAATCAACTTACATCCATTAGCCAAAGCATCCATTCATCTTGGTTTGCATTTCGTGCTAATGTGAAGTGGTGTAAATCCAAGACAATAAGACTTTCATATCACCTCAAGCTAATTAGGCTCCTCTTATTGTTACAAGAAGTATTTTTCATGCAATGACAATGAAATTATCTTTTGTGTCTTTATTAATGGCTATATTCATTATGAAATTAATGTCAATGAACCATCTATAACATGAATTCATTCAATTCCATCAAACAATAGAGTCGTCCATCTTATTTTGCATTTCTTATTGATAATATATTGGTTGCGTTACAAGATAAAGAGTACCTGCCATCATTTCTTCTAGTTAGCAGTTCACGACTTTTTGTTCCAAAAACACATTTTGATATATTGATGATGCAATTAACATATGTGGCTAAAGAAACTAGTATATTGATTAAATCAAACAAATTTAAACACCATTGAAACAATAAATCAACTTACTTCCATCAGCCAAAGTATCCATTCATCTTGGTTTGCATTTCGTGCTAATGTGAAGTTGTGTAATTCCAAGACAATGACACTTTCATATCACCTCAAGCTAATTAGGCTCCTCTTATTGTTACAAGATGTATTTTTCATGCAATGACAATGAAATTATCTTTTGTGTCTTTATTAATTGCTATATTCATTATGAAAACAATGCCAATGAACCGTCTATAACATGAACTCATTCAATTCCTTGAAACAATAGAGTCCCCCATCTTGTTTTGCATTTCTTATTGATAATATTTTGGTTGTGTTACAAGATAAAGAGTACCTACCATCATTTCTTCTAGTTAGCAGTTCACCTCTTTTGGTTCCAAAAACAAATTTTGATATATTCATCATCCAATTAACATATGTGGCTAAACAATGTGCCATATTGATGAATCCAAACACCATTGAAACAATAAATCAACTTACTTCCATCAGCCAAAGCATCCATTCATCTTGGTTTGCCTTTCGTGCTAATGTAAAGTTGTCTAATTCCAAAATAATGAGACTTTCATATCACCCCAAGCTAATTAGGCTCCTCTTATTGTTACAAGAAGTATTTTTCATGCAGTGACCATGAAATTATCTTTTGTGTCTTTATTAATGGCTATATTCAATATGAAAAAAATGCCAATGAACCGTCTATAACATGAATTCATTCAATTCCATCAAACAAGAGAGTCTTCCATCTTGTTTTGCATTTCTTATTGATAATATATTGGTTGCGTTACAAGATAAAGAGTACCTGCCATCATTTCTTCTAGTTAGCAGTTCACCTCTTTTGGTTCCACAAACACATTTTGATATATTGATGATGCAATGAAAATATGTGGCTAAACAAAGTAGCATATTGATGAATTCAAACACCATTGAAACAATAAATCAAGTTACTTCCCTCAGCCAAAGCATCCATTCATCTTGGTTTGCATTTCGTGCTAATGTGAAGTTGTGTAATTCCAAAACAATGAGACTTTCATATCACCTCAAGGTAATTAAGCTGCTCTTATTTTTACAAGAAGTATTTTTCATGCAATGACCATGAAATTATCTTTTGTGTCTTTATTAATGGCTATATTCATTATGAAATAAATGTCAATGTACCGTCTATAACATGAATTCATTCAATTCCATCAAACCATAGAGTCGTCCATCTTATTTTGCATTTCTTATTGATATTATATTGGTTGCGTTACAAGATGAAGAGTACCTGCCATCATTTCTTCTAGTTAGTAGTTCACGTCTTTTGGTTCCAAAAACACATTTTGATATATTGATGATGCAATTAACATATATGGCTAAACAAACTAGTATATTGATTAAATCAAACAAATTTAAACACCATTGAAATAATAAATCAACTTACTTCCATCAGCCAAAGCATCCATTCATCTTGGTTTGCATTTCGTGCCAATGTGAAGTTGTGTAAATCCAAAACAATGAGACTTTCATATCACCTCAAGCAAATTAGGCTCCTATTATTGTTACAAGAAGTATTTTTGATGCAATGACCATGAAATTATCTTTTGTGTCTTTACTAAATGTCTATATTCATTATGTAAACAATGTCAATGAACCGTCTATAACATGAATTGATTCAATTCCATCAAACAATAGAGTCGTCCATCTTATTTGGCATTTCTTATTGATAATATATTGGTTGCGTTACAAGATGAAGAGTACCTGCCATCATTTCTTCTAGTTAGCAGTTCACCTCTTTTGGTTCCAAAAAACACATTTTGATATATTGATGATGCAATTAACATATGTGGCTAAACAAACTAGTATATTGATTAAATCAAACAAATTTAAACACCATTGAAACACTAAATCAACTTACTTCCATCAGCCAAAGCATCCATTCATCTTGGTTTGCATTTTGTGCTAATGTGAAGTTGTGTAATTCCAAGACAATGAGACTTTCATATCACCTCAAGCTAATTAGGCTCCTCTTATTGTTACAAGAAGTATTTTTCATGCAATGACCATGAAATTATCTTTAGTGTCTTTATTAATGGCTATATTCAATATGAAAAAAATGCCAATGAACCGTCTATAACATGAATTCATTCAATTCCATCAAACAAGAGAGTCCTCCATCTTGTTTTGCTTTTCTTATTGATAATATATTGGTTGCGTTACAAGATAAAGAGTACTTGCCGTCATTTCTTCTAGTTAGCAGTTCACGTCTTTTGGTTCCAAAAACACATTTTGATATATTGATGATGCAATTAACATATGTGGCTAAAGAAACTAGTATATTGATTAAATCAAACAAATTTAAACACCATTGAAACAATAAATCAACTTACATCCATCAGCCAAAGCATCCATTCATCTTGGTTTGCATTTCGTGCTAATGTGAAGTTGTGTAATTCCAAGACAATGAGACTTTCATATGACCTCAAGCTAATTAGGCTCCTCTTATTGTTACAAGATGTATTTTTCATGCAATGAACATGAAATTATGTTTTGTGTCTTTATTAATGGCTATATTCATTGTGAAAACAATGCCAATGAACCGTCTATAACATGAACTCATTCAATTCCTTGAAACAATAGAGTCCTCCATCTTGTTTTGCATTTCTTATTGATAATATATTGGTTGTGTTACAAGATAAATAGTACCTGCCATCATTTCTTCTAGTTAGCAGTTCACCTCTTTTGGTTCCAAAAACACATTTTGATATGTTGATCATCCAATTAACATATGTGGCTAAACAAAGTGCCATATTGATGAATTCAAACACCATTGAAATAATAAATCAACATACTTCCATCAGCCAAAGCATCCATTCATCTTGGTTTGCCTTTCGTGCTAATGTGAAGTTGTGTAATTCCAAAACAATGAGACTTTCATATCACCCCAAGCTAATTAGGCTCCTCTTATTATTACAAGAAGTATTTTTCATGCAGTGACCATGAAATTATCTGTTGTGTCTTTATTAGTGGCTATATTCATTATGAAAAAACAATGTCAATGAACCGTCTATAACATGAATTCTTTCAATTCCATCAAACAATAGAGTCGTCCATCTTATTTTGCATTTCTTATTGATAATATATTCGTTGCGTCACAAGATAAAGAGTACCTGCCATCATTTCTTCTAGTTAGCAGTTCACCTCTTTTGGTTCCAAAAAGTCACTTTGATATATTAATCATCCAATTAACATATGTGGCTAAAAAAAGTGGCATATTGATGAATTCAAACACCATTGAAACAATAAATCAACTTACTTCCATCAGCCAAAGCATCCATTCATCTTGGTTTGCATTTCCTGCTAATGTGAAGTTGTGTAATTCCAAAACAATGAGACTTTCATATCACCTTAAGCTAATTAGGTTCCTCTTATTGTTACATGAAGTATTTTTCATGCAGTGACCATGAAATTATCTTTTGTGTCTTTATTAATGGCTATATTCATTATGAAAACAATGTCAATGAACCGTATATAACATGAATTCATTCAATTCCATCAAACAATAGAGTCGTCCATCTTATTTTGCATTTCTTATTGATAAGATATTCGTTGTGTTACAAGATGAAGAGTACCTGCCATCATTTCTTCTAGTTAGCAGTTCACGTCTTTTGGTTCCAAAAACACAGTTTGATATATTGATGATGCAATTAACATATGTGGCTAAACAAACTAGTATATTGATTAAATCAAACAAATTTAAACACCATTGAAACAATAAATCAACTTACTTCCATCTGCCAAAGCATCCATTCATCTTGGTTTGCATTTCGTGCTAATGTGAAGTTGTGTAATTCCAAGACAATGAGACTTTCATATCACCTCAAGCTAATTAGGCTCCTCTTATTGTTACAAGAAGTATTTTTGATGCAATGACCATGAAATTATCTTTAGTGTCTTTATTAATGGCTATATTCATTATGAAAAAAATGCCAATGAACCGTCTATAACATGAATTCATTCAATTCCATCAAACAAGAGAGTACTCCATCTTGTTTTGCATTTCTTATTGATAATATTTTGGTTGCGTTACGAGATGAAGAGTACCTGCCATTATTTCTTCTAGCTAGTAGTTCATGTCTTTTGGTTCCAAAAACACATGTTGATATATTGATGATGCAATTAACATATATGGCTAAACAAACTAGTATATTGATTAAATCAAACAAATTTAAACACCATTGAAATAATAAATCAACTTACTTCCATCAGCCGAAGCATCCATTCATCTTGGTTTGCATTTCGTTCTAATGTGAAGTTGTGTAAATCCAACACAATGAGACTTTCATATCACCTCAAGCTAATTAGGCTCCTGTTATTGTTACAAGAAGCATTTTTGATGCAATGACCATGAAATTATCTTTTGTGTCTTTACTAAATGTCTATATTCATTATGTAAACAATGTCAATGAACCGTCTGTAACATGAATTCATTCAATTCCATCAAACAATAGAGTCGTCCATCTTATTTTGCATTTCTTATTGACAATATATTCGTTGGGTTACAAGAAAAAGAGTACCTACCATCATTTCTTCTAGTTAGCAGCTCACCTCTTTTGGTTCCAAAAACACATTTTGATATATTGATGATGCAATTAACATATGTGGCTAAACAAAGTTGCATATTGATGAATTCAAACACCATTGAAACAATAAATCAACTTACTTCCATCAGCCAAAGCATGCATTCATCTTGGTTTGCATTTCGTGGTAATGTGAAGTTGTGTAATTCCAAAACAATGAGACTTTCATATCACCTCAAGCTAATTAAGCTCCTCTTATTGTTACAAGAAGTATTTTTCATGCAATGACCATGAAATTATCTTTTGTGTCTTTATTAATGGCTATATTCATTATGAAATAAATGTCAATGAACCGTGTATAACATGAATTCATTCAATTCCATCAAACAATAGAGTCGTCCATCTTATTTTGCATTTCTTATTGATAATATATTGGTTGCGTTACAAGATGAAGAGTACCTGCCATCATTTCTTCTAGTTAGCAGTTCACGTCTTTTGGTTCCAAAAACACATTTTGATATATTGATGATGCAATTAACATATATGGCTAAACAAACTAGTATATTGATTAAATCAAACAAATTTAAACACCATTGAAATAATAAACCGACTTACTTCCATCAGCCAAAGCATCCATTCATCTTGGTTTGCATTTCGTGCTAATGTGAAGTTGTGTAAATCCAAAACAATGAGACTTTCATATCACCTCAAGCTAATTAGGCTCCTGTTATTGTTACAAGAAGTATTTTTGATGCAATGACCATGAAATTATCTTTTGTGTCTTTACTAAAAGTCTATATTCATTATGTAAACAATGTCAATGAACCGTCTGTAACATGAATTCATTCAATTCCATCAAACAATAGAGTCGTCCATCTTATTTTGCATTTCTTATTGATAATATATTCATTGCGTTACAAGAAAAAGAGTACCTGCCATCGTTTCTTCTAGTTAGCACTTCACCTCTTTTGGTTCCAGAAACACATTTTGATATATTGATGATGCAATTGACATATGTGGCTAAACAAACTAGTATATTGATTAAATCAAACAAATTTAAACACCATTGAAACACTAAATCAACTTACTTCCATCAGCCAAAGCATCCATTCATCATGGTTTGCATTTTGTGGTAATGTGAAGTTGTGTAATTCCACGACAATGAGACTTTCATATCACCTCAAGCTAATTAGGCTCCTCTTATTGTTACAAGAAGTATTTTTCATGCAATGACCATGAAATTATCTTTAGTGTCTTTATTAATGGCTATATTCATTATGAAAAAATGCCAATGAACCGTCTATAACATGAATTCATTCAATTCCATCAAACAAGAGAGTCCTCCATCTTGTTTTGCATTTCTTATTGATAATATATTGGTTGCGTTACAAGGTAAAGAGTACCTGCCATCATTTCTTCTAGTTAGCAGTTCACGTCTTTTTCTTCCAAAAACACATTTTGATATATTGATGATGCAATTAACATATGTGGCTAAACAAACTAGCATATTGATTAAATCAAAAAATTTAAACACCATTGAAATAATAAATCAACTTACTTCCATTAGCCAAAGCATCCATTCATCTTGGTTTGCATTTCGTGCTAATGTGAAGTTGTGTAATTCCAAGACAATGAGACTTTCATATCACCTCAAGCTAATTAGGCTCCTCTTATTGTTACAAGAAGTATTTTTCATGCAATGACAATGAAATTATCTTTTGTGTCTTTATTAATGGCTATATTCGTTATGAAATTAAAGTCAATGAACCATCTATAACATGAATTCATTCAATTCCATCAAACAATAGAGTCGTCCATCTTATTTTGCATTTCCTATTGATAATATATTGGTTGTGTTACAAGATAAAGAGTACCTGCCATCATTTCTTCTAGTTAGCAGTTCACGTCTTTTGGTTCCAAAAACACATTTTAATATATTGATGATGCAATTAACATATGTGGCTAAACAAACTAGTATATTGATTAAATCAAACAAATTTAAACACCATTGAAACAATAAATCAACTTACTTCCATCAGCCAAAGTATCCATTCATCTTGGTTTGCATTTCGTGCTAATGTGAAGTTGTGTAATTCCAAGACAATTAGACTTTCATATCACCTCAAGCTAATTAGGCTCCTCTTATTGTTACAAGATGTATTTTTCATGCAATGACAATGAAATTATCTTTTGTGTCTTTATTAATTGCTATATTCATTATGAAAACAATGCCAATGAACCGTCTATAACATGAACTCATTCAATTCCTTGAAACAATAGAGTCCCCCATCTTGTTTTGCATTTCTTATTGATAATATTTTGGTTGTGTTACAAGATAAAGAGTACCTACCATCATTTCTTCTAGTTAGCAGTTCACCTCTTTTGGTTCCAAAGACACATTTTGATATATTGATGATGCAATTAATATATGTGGCTAAACAAACTAGTATATTGATTAAATCAAACAAATTTAAACACCATTGAAACACTAAATCAACTTACTTCCATCAGCCAAAGTATCCATTCATCTTGGTTTGCATTTCGTGGTAATGTGAAGTTGTGTAATTCCAAAACAATGAGACTTTCATATCACCTCAAGCTAATTAAGCTCCTCTTATTGTTACAAGAAGTATTTTTCATGCAGTGACCATGAAATTATCTTTTGTGTCTTTATTAATGGCTATATTCATTATGAAAACAATGTCAATGAACTGTCTATAACATGAATTCATTCAATTCCATCAAACAATAGAGTCGTCCATCTTATTTTGCATTTCTTATTGATAATATATTCGTTGCGTTACAAGATAAAAGTACCTGCCATCATTTCTTCTAGTTAGCAGTTCACCTCTTTTGGTTCCAAAGACACATTTTGATATATTGATGATGCAATTAATATATGTGGCTAAACAAACTAGTATATTGATTAAATCAAACAAATTTAAACACCATTGAAACACTAAATCAACTTACTTCCATCAGCCAAAGCATCCATTCATCTTGGTTTGCCTTTCGTGCTATTGTGAAGTTGTGTAATTCCAAAACAATGAGACTTTCATATCACCCCAAGCTAATTAGGCTCCCCTTATTGTTACAAGAAGTATTTTTCATGCAGTGACCATGAAATTATCTTTTGTGTCTTTATTAGTGGGTATATTCATTATGAAAACAATGTCAATGAACCGTCTATAACATGAATTCATTCAATTCCATCAAACAATAGAGTCGTCCATCTTATTTTGCATTTCTTATTGATAATATATTCGTTGCGTTACAAGATGAAGAGTACCTGCCATCAATTCTTCTAGTTAGCAGTTCACGTCTTTTGGTTCCAAAAACACAGTTTGATATATTGATGATGCAATTAACATATGTGGCTAAACAAACTAGTATATTGATTAAATCAAACAAATTTAAACACCATTGAAACAATAAATCAACTTACTTCCATCAGCCAAAGCATCCATTCATCTTGGTTTGCATTTCGTGCTAATGTGAAGTTGTGTAATTCCAAGACAATGAGACTTTCATATCACCTCAAGCTAATTAGGCTCCTCTTATTGTTACAAGAAGTATTTTTCATGCAATGACTATGAAATTATCTTTAGTGTCTTTATTAATGGCTATATTCAATATGAAAAAAATGCCAATGAACCGTCTATCACATGAATTCATTCAATTCCATCAAACAAGAGAGTCCTCCATGTTCTTTTGCATTTCTTATTGATAATATATTTGTTGCGTTACAAGATAAAGAGTACCTGCCATCATTTCTTCTAGTTAGCAGTTCACCTCTTTTGGTTCCAAAAACACATTTTGATATATTGATGATGCAATTAACATATATGGCTAAACAAAGTAGCATATTGATGAATTCAAACACCATTGAAACAATAAATCAACTTACTTCCATCAGCCAAAGCATCCATTCATCTTGGTTTTCATTTTGTGCCAATGTGAAGTTGTGTAATTCCAAAACAATGAGACTTTCATATCACCTCAAGGTAATTAAGCTCCTCTTATTGTTACAAGAAGTATTTTTCATGCAATGACCATGAAATTATCTTTTGTGTCTTTATTAATGGCTATATTCATTATGAAATAAATGTCAATGAACCGTCTATAACATGAATTCATTCAATTCCATCAAACAATAGGGTCGTCCATCTTATTTTGCATTTCTTATTGATAAAATATTGGTTGCGTTACAACATAAAGAGTACCTGCCGTCATTTCTTCTAGTTAGCAGTTCACGTCTTTTGGTTCCAAAAACACATTTTGATATATTGATGATGCAATTAACATATGTGGCTAAACAAACTAGTATATTGATTAAATCAAACAAATTTAAACACCATTGAAACAATAAATCAACTAGCTTCCATCAGCCAAAGCATCCATTCATCTTGGTATGCATTTCGTGCTAATGCGAAGTTGTGTAATTCCAAGACAATGAGACTTTCATATCACCTCAAGCGAATTAAGCTCCTCTTATTATTACAAGAAGTATTTTTCATGCAATGACCATGAAATTATCTTTTGTGTCTTTATTAATGGCTATATTCATTATGAAATAAATGTCAATGAACCGTCTATAACATGAATTCATTCAATTCCATCAAACAATAGAGTCGTCCATCTTATTTTGCATTTCTTATTGATAATATATTGGTTGCGTTACAAGATAAAGGGTACCTGCCATCATTTCTTCTAGTTAGCAGTTCATGTCTTTTGGTTCCAAAAACACATTTTGATATATTGATGATGCAATTCACATATGTGGCTAAACAAACTAGTATATTGATTAAATCAAACAAATTTAAACACCATTGAAACACTAAATCAACTTACTTCCATCAGCCAAAGCATCCATTCATCTTGGTTTGCATTTCGTGCTAATGTGAAGTTGTGTAATTCCAAGACAATGAGACTTTCATATCACCTCAAGCTAATTAGGCTCCTCTTATTGTTACAAGAAGTATTTTTCATGCAATGACCATGAAATTATCTTTAGTGTCTTTATTAATGGCTATATTCAATATGAAAAAAATGCCAATGAACCGTCTATAACATGAATTCATTCAATTCCATCAAAGAAGAGAGTCCTCCATCTTGTTTTGCATTTCTTATTGATAATATATTGGTTGCGTTACAAGATAAAGAGTACCTGCCATCATTTCTTCTAGTTAGCAGTTCACGACTTTTTGTTCCAAAAACACATTTTGATATATTGATGATGCAATTAACATATGTGGCTAAACAAACTAGTATATTGATTAAATCAAACAAATTTAAACACCATTGAAACAATAAATCAACATACTTCCATCAGCCAAAGCATCCATTCATCTTGGTTTGCATTTCGTGCTAATGTGAAGTTGTGTAATTCCAAGACAATGAGACTTTCATATCACCTCAAGCTAATTAAGCTCCTCTTATTGTTACAAGAAGTATTTTTCATGCAATGACCATGAAATTATCTTTTGTGTCTTTATTAATGGCTATATTCATTATGAAATAAATGTCAATGAACCGTCTATAGCATGAATTCATTCAATTCCATCAAACAATAGAGTCGTCCATCTTATTTTGCATTTCTTATTGATAATATATTGGTTGCGTTACAAGATAAAGGGTACCTGCCATCATTTCTTCTAGTTAGCAGTTCACGTCTTTTGGTTCCAAAAACACATTTTGATATATTGATGATGCAATTCACATATGTGGCTAAACAAACTAGTATATTGATTAAATCAAACAAATTTAAACACCATTGAAACAATAAATCAACTTACTTCCATCAGCCAAAGCATCCATTCATCTTGGTTTGCATTTCATGCTAATGTGAAGTTGTGTAATTCCAAAACAATGAGACTTTCATATCACCTCAAGCTAATTAGGCTCCTGTTATTCTTACGAGAAGTATTTTTCATGCAATGACCATGAAATTATCTTTTGTCTTTATTAAATGTCTATATTCATTATGAAAAAAATACCAATGAACCGTCTATAACATGAATTCATTCAATTCCATCAAACAAGAGAGTCTTCCATTTTGTTTTGCATTTCTTATTGATAATATATTGGTTGCATTACAAGATAAAGAGTACCTGCCATCATTTCTTCTAGTTAGCAGTTCTCTTCTTTTGGATCCAAAACCACATTTTGATATATTGATGACGCAATAAACATATGTGGCTAAACAAAGTAGCATATTGATGAATTCAAACACCATTGAAACAATAAATCAACTTACTTCCATCAGCCAAAGCATCCATTCATCTTGGTTTGCATTTCGTGCTAATGTGAAGTTGTGAAATTCCAAGACAATGAGACTTTCATATGACCTCAAGCTAATTATGCTCCTCTTATTGTTACAAGAAGTATTTTTCATGCAATGACCATGAAATTATCTTTTGTGTCTTTATTAATGTCTGTATTCATTATGAAAACAATGCCAATGAACCGTCTATAACATGAATTCATTCAATTCCATCAAACAATAGAGTGCTCTATCTTCTTTTGCATTTATTATTGATAATATATTGGTTGAGTTCAAAAATAAAGAGTATCTCCCGTCATTTCTTCCACCTCTTTTGGTTCCAAGAACACATTTCGATATATTGATGATGCAATTAACATATGTGGCTAAACAAACTAGTATATTGATTAAATCAAACAAATTTAAACTCCATTGAAACACTAAATCAACTTACTTCCATCAGCCAAAGCATCCATTCATCTTGGTTTGCATTTTGTTTTAATGTGAAGTTGTGTAATTCCAAGACAATGAGACTTTCATATCACCTCAAGCTAATTAGGCTCCTCTTATTGTTACAAGAAGTATTTTTCATGCAATGACCATGAAATTATCTTTAGTGTCTTTATTAATGGCTATATTCAATATGAAAAAAATGCCAATGGACCGTCTATAACATGAATTCATTCAATTCCATCAAAGAAGAGAGTCCTCCATCTTGTTTTGCATTTCTTATTGATAATATATTGGTTGCGTTACAGGATAAAGAGTACCTGCCATCATTTCTTCTAGTTAGCAGTTCACGACTTTTTGTTCCAAAAACACATTTTGATATATTGATGATGCAATTAACATATGTGGCTAAACAAACTAGTATATTGATTAAATCAAACAAATTTAAACACCATTGAAACAATAAATCAACTTACTTCCATCAGCCAAAGCATCCATTCATCTTGGTTTGCATTTCGTGCTAATGTGAAGTTGTGTAATTCCAAGACAATGAGACTTTCATATCACCTCAAGCTAATTAAGCTCCTCTTATTGTTACAAGAAGTATTTTTCATGCAATGACCATGAAATTATCTTTTGTGTCTTTATTAATGGCTATATTCATTATGAAATAAATGTTAATGAACCGTCTATAACATGAATTCATTCAATTCCATCAAACAAGAGAGTCCTCCATCTTCTTTTGCATTTGTTATTGATAATATATTGGTTGCGTTACAAGATAAAGAGTACCTGCCATCATTTCTTCTAGTTAGCAGTTCACCTCTTTTGGTTCCAAAAACACATTATGATATATTGATGATGCAATTAACATATGTGGCTAAACAAAGTAGCATATTGATGAATTCAAACACCATTGAAACAATAAATCAACTTACTTCCATCAGCCAAAGCATCCGTTCATCTTGGTTTGCATTTCGTGCTAATGTGAAGTTGTGTAATTCCAAAACAATGAGACTCTCATATCACCTCAAGCTAATTAAGCTCCTCTTATTGTTACAAGAAGTATTTTTCATGCATTGACCATGAAATTATCTTTTGTGTCTTTATTAATGGCTATATTCATTATGAAATAAATGTCAATGAACTGTCTATAACATGAATTCATTCAATTCCATCAAACAATAGAGTCGTGCATCTTATTTTGCATTTCTTATTGATAATATATTGGTTGCGTTACAAGATGAAGAGTACCTGCCATCATTTATTCTAGTTAGCAGTTCATGTCTTTTGGTTCCAAAAACACATTTTGATATATTGATGATGCAATTAACATATGTGGCTAAACAAACTAGTATATTGATTAAATCAAACAAATTTAAACACCATTGAAACAATAAATCAACTTACTTCCATCAGCCAAAGCATCCATTCATCTTGGTTTGCATTTCGTGCTAATGTGAAGTTGTGTAATTCCAAAACAATGAGACTTTCATATCACCTCAAGCTAATTAGGCTCCTGTTATTGTTACGAGAAGTATTTTTCATGCAATGACCATGAAATTATCTTTTGTGTCTTTATTAAATGTCTATATTCATTATGAAAAAAATACCAATGAACCGTCTATAACATGAATTCATTCAATTCCATCAAACAAGAGAGTCTTCCATCTCGTTTTGCATTTCTTATTGATAATATATTGCTTGCATTACAAGATAAAGAGTACCTGCCATCATTTCTTCTAGTTAGCAGTTCACCTCTTTTGGTTCCAAAACCACATTTTGATATATTGATGATGCAATAAACATATGTGGCTAAACAAAGTAGCATATTGATGAATTCAAACACCATTGAAACAATAAATCAACTTACTTCCATCAGCCAAAGCATCCATTCATCTTGGTTTGCATTTCGTGCTAATGTGAAGTTGTGTAATTCCAAGACAATGAGACTTTCATATCACCTCAAGCTAATTATGCTCCTCTTATTGTTACAAGAAGTATTTTTCATGCCATGACCATGAAATTATCTTTTGTGTCTTTATTAATGTCTGTATTCATTATGAAAACAATGCCAATGAACCGTCTGTAACATGAATTCATTCAATTCCATCAAACAATAGAGTCATCCATCTTATTTTGCATTTCTTATTGATAATATGTTGGTTGCGTTACAAGATAAAGAGTACCTGCCATCATTTCTTCTAGTTAGCAGTTCACGTCTTTTGGTTCCAAAAACACATTTTGATATATTGATGATGCAATTAAAATATGTGGCTAAACAAAGTAGTATATTGATTAAATCAAACAAATTTAAACACCATTGAAACAATAAATCAACTTATTTCCATTAGCCAAAACATCCATTCATCTTGGTTTGCATTTCGTGCTAATGTGAAGTTGTGTAATTCCAAGACAATGAGACTTTCATATCACCTCAAGCTAATTAGGCTCCTCTTATTGTTACAAGAAGTATTTTTCATGCAATGACCATGAAATTATCTTTAGTGTCTTTATTAATGGCTATATTCATTATGAAAAAAATGCCAATGAACCGTCTATAACATGAATTCATTCAATTCCATCAAACAAGAGAGTCTTCCATCTTGTTTTGCATTTCTTATTGATAATATATTGGTTGCGTTACAAGATAAAGAGTACCTGCCATCATTTCTTCTAGTTAGCAGTTCGCCTCTTTTGGTTCCAAAAACACATTTTGATATATTGATGATGCAATTAAAATATGTGGCTAAACAAAGTAGTATATTGATTAAATCAAACAAATTTAAACACCATTGAAACAATAAATCAACTTACTTCCATCAGCCAAAGCATCCATTCATCTTGGTTTGCATTTCGTGCTAATGTGAAGTTGTGAAATTCCAAGACAATGAGACTTTCATATGACCTCAAGCTAATTATGCTCCTCTTATTGTTACAAGAAGTATTTTTCATGCAATGACCATGAAATTATCTTTTGTGTCTTTATTAATGTCTGTATTCATTATGAAAACAATGCCAACGAACCGTCTATAACATGAATTCATTCAATTCCATCAAACAATAGAGTGCTCTATCTTCTTTTGCATTTATTATTGATAATATATTGGTTGAGTTCAAAAATAAAGAGTATCTCCCGTCATTTCTTCCACCTCTTTTGGTTCCAAGAACACATTTCGATATATTGATGATGCAATTAACATATGTGGCTAAACAAACTAGTATATTGATTAAATCAAACAAATTTAAACTCCATTGAAACACTAAATCAACTTACTTCCATCAGCCAAAGCATCCATTCATCTTGGTTTGCATTTTGTTTTAATGTGAAGTTGTGTAATTCCAAGACAATGAGACTTTCATATCACCTCAAGCTAATTAGGCTCCTCTTATTGTTACAAGAAGTATTTTTCATGCAATGACCATGAAATTATCTTTAGTGTCTTTATTAATGGCTATATTCATTATGAAAAAAATGCCAATGAACCGTCTATAACATGAATTCATTCAATTCCATCAAACAAGAGAGAGTCTCCATCTTGTTTTTGCATTTCTTATTGATAATATATTGGTTGCGTTACAAGATAAAGAGTACCTGCCATCATTTCTTCTAGTTAGCAGTTCACATCTTTTGGTTCCAAAAACACATTTTGATATATTGATGATGCAATTAACATATGTGGCTAAACAAAGTAGTATATTGATTAAATCAAACAAATTTAAACACCATTGAAACAATAAATCAACTCACTTCCATCAGCCAAAGCATCCATTCATCTTGGTTTGCATTTCGTGCTAATGTGAAGTTGTGTAATTCCAAGACAATGAGACTTTCATATCACCTCAAGCTAATTAGGCTCCTCTTATTGTTACAAGAAGTATTTTTCATGCAATGACAATGAAATTATCTTTTGTGTCTTTATTAATGGCTATATTCATTATGAAAACAATGCCAATGTACCGTCTATAACATGAACTCGTTCAATTCCTTGAAACAATAGAGTCCTCCATCTTGTTTTCCATTTCTTATTGACAATATATTGGTTGTGTTACAAGATAAAGAGTACCTGCCATCATTTCTTCTAGTTAGCAGTTCACCTCTTTTGGTTCCAAAAACAAATTTTGATATATTGATCATCCAATTAACATATGTGGCTAAACAAAGTGCCATATTGATGAATTCAAACACCATTGAAACAATAAATCAACTTACTTCCATCAGCCAAAGCATCCATTCATCTTGGTTTGCATTTCGTGCTAATGTGAAGTTTTGTAATTCAAAGACAATGAGACTTTCATATCACTTCAAGCTAATTAGGCTCCTCTTATTGTTACAAGAAGTATTTTTCATGCAATGACCATGAAATTATCTTTTGTGTCTTTATTCATGGCTATATTCATTATGAAATAAATGTCAATGAACCGTCTATCACATGAATTCATTCAATTCCATCAAACAATAGAGTCGTCCATCTTATTTTGCATTTCTTATTGATAATATATTGGTTGCGTTACAAGATAAAGAGTACCTGCCATCATTTCTTCTCGTTAGCAGTTCACGTCTTTTGGTTCCAAAAACACATTTTGATATATTGATGATGCAATTAACATATGTGGCTAAACAAACTAGTATATTGATTAAATCAAACAAATTTAAACACCATTGAAATAATAAATCAACTTACTTCCATCAGCCAAAGCATCCATTCATCTTGGTTTGCATTTCGTGCTAATGTGAAGTTGTGTAAATTCCAAGACAATGAGACTTTCATATCACCTCAAGCTAATTGGGCTCCTGTTATTGTTACAAGAAGTATTTTTCATGCAATGACCATGAAATTATCTTTTGTGTCTTTATTAAATGTCTATATTCATTATGAAAAAAATGTCAATGAACCGTCTATAACATGAATTCATTCAATTCCATCAAACAATAGAGTCGTCCATCTTATTTTGCATTTCTTATTGATAATATATTGGTTGCGTTACAAGATAAAGAGTACCTGCCATCATTTCTTCTAGTTAGTAGTTCACGTCTTTTGGTTCCAAAAACACATTTTGATATATTGATGATGCAATTAACATATATGGCTAAACAAACTAGTATATTGATTAAATCAAACAAATTTAAACACCATTGAAATAATAAATCAACTTACTTCCATCAGCCAAAGCATCCATTCATCTTGGTTTGCATTTCGTGCTAATGTGAAGTTGTGTAAATCCAAAACAATGAGACTTTCATATCACCTCAAGCTAATTAGGCTCCTGTTATTGTTACAAGAAGTATTTTTGATGCAATGACCATGAAATTATCTTTTGTGTCTTTACTAAATGTCTATATTCATTATGTAAACAATGTCAATGAACCGTCTGTAACATGAATTCATTCAATTCCATCAAACAATAGAGTCGTCCATCTTATTTTGCATTTCTTATTGATAATATATTCGTTGCGTTACAAGAGAAAGAGTACCTGCCATCATTTCTTCTAGGTAGCAGTTCACCTCTTTTGGTTCCAAAAACACATTTTGATATATTGATGATGCAATTAACATATGTGGCCAAACAAACTAGTATATTGATTAAATCAAACAAATTTAAACACCATTGAAACACTAAATCAACTTACTTCCATCAGCCAAAGCATCCATTCATCTTGGTTTGCATTTTGTGCTAATGTGAAGTTGTGTAATTCCAAGACAATGAGACTTTCATATCACCTCAAGCTAATTTGGCTCCTCTTATTGTTACAAGAAGTATTTTTCATGCAATGACCATGAAATTATCTTTAGTGTCTTTATTAATGGCTATATTCATTATGAAAAAAATGCCAATGAACCGTCTATAACATGAATTCATTCAATTCCATCAAACAAGAGAGTCTTCCATCTTGTTTTGCATTTCTTATTGATAATATATTGGTTGCGTTACAAGATAAAGAGTACCTGCCATCATTTCTTCTAGTTAGCAGTTCGCCTCTTTTGGTTCCAAAAACACATTTTGATATATTGATGATGCAATTAAAATATGTGGCTAAACAAAGTAGCATATTGATGAATTCAAACACCATAGAAACAATAAATCAACTTACTTCCATCAGCCAAAGCATCCATTCATCTTGGTTTGCATTTCGTGCTAATGTGAAGTTGTGTAATTCCAAAACAATGAGACTTTCATATCACCTCAAGCTAATTAAGCTCCTCTTATTGTTACAAGAAGTATTTTTCATGCAATGACCATGAAATTATCTTTTGTGTCTTTATTAATGGCTATATTCATTATGAAATAAATGTCAATGAACCGTCTATAACATGAATTCATTCAATTCCATCAAACAATAGAGTCGTCCATCTTATTTTGCATTTCTTATTGATAATATATTGGTTGCGTTACAAGATGAAGAGTACCTGCCATCATTTCTTCTAGTTAGGAGTTCACATCTTTTGGTTCCAAAAACACATTTTGATATATTGATGATGCAATTAACATATATGGCTAAACAAACTAGTATATTGATTAAATCAAACAAATTTAAACACCATTGAAATAATAAATCAACTTACTTCCATCAGCCAAAGCATCCATTCATCTTGGTTTGTATTTCGTGCTAATGTGAAGTTGTGTAAATCCAAAACAATGAGACTTTCATATCACCTCAAGCAAATTGGGCTCCTGTTATTGTTACAAGAAGTATTTTTCATGCAATGACCATGAAATTATCTTTTGTGTCATTACTAAATGTCTATATTCATTATGTAAACAATGTCAATGAACCGTCTATAACATGAATTCATTCAATTCCATCAAACAATAGAGTCGTCCATCTTATTTTGCATTTCTTATTGATAATATATTGGTTGCGTTACAA
The DNA here is from genome assembly GCA_037897445.1 of Ceriops zippeliana. Classification (NCBI taxonomy): domain Eukaryota; kingdom Viridiplantae; phylum Streptophyta; class Magnoliopsida; order Malpighiales; family Rhizophoraceae; genus Ceriops; species Ceriops zippeliana. The sequence continues at coordinate 23,310 of JBAPLH010001603.1, forward strand.
GTTGAAGAGTACCTGCCATCATTTCTTCTAGTTAGCAGTTCACCTGTTTTGGATCCAAAAACACATTTTGATATATCGATGATGCAATTAACATATGTGGCTAAACAAACTAGTATATTGATTAAATCAAACAAATTTAAACACCATTGAAACACTAAATCAACTTACTTCCATCAGCCAAAGCATCCATTCATCTTGGTTTGCATTTCGTGCTAATGTGAAGTTGTGTAATTCCAAAACAATGAGACTTTCATATCACCTCAAGCTAATTAAGCTCCTCTTATTGTTACAAGAAGTATTTTTCATGCAATGACCATGAAATTATCTTTTGTGTCTTTATTAATGGCTATATTCATTGTGAAAAGAATGCCAATGAACCGTCTATAACATGAACTCATTCAATTCCTTGAAACAATAGAGTCCTCCATCTTGTTTTACATTTCTTATTGATAATATATTGGTTGTGTTACAAGATAAAGAGTACCTGCCATCATTTCTTCTAGTTAGCAGTTCACCTCTTTTGGTTCCAAAAACACATTTTGATATATTGATCATCCAATTAACATATGTGGCTAAACAAAGTGCCATATTGATGAATTCAAACTCCATTGAAAAATAATATAAATCAACATACTTCCATCAGCCACAGCATCCATTCATCTTGTTTTGCCTTTCGTGCTAAAGTCAAGTTGAGTAATTCCAAAACAATGAGACTTTCATATCACCCAAGCTAATTAGGCTCCTCTTATTGTTACAAGAAATATTTTTCATGCAATGACCATGAAATTATCTTTTGTGTCTTTATTAATGGCTATATTCATTATGAAAACAATTTTAACGAACCGTATATAACATGAATTCATTCAATTCCATCAAACAATAGAGTCGTCCATCTTATTTTGCATTTCTTATTGATAATATATTCGTTGCGTTACAAGATGAAGAGTACCTGCCATCATTTCTTCTAGTTAGAAGTTCACGTCTTTTGGTTCCAAAAACACAGTTTGATATATTGATGATGCAATTAACATATGTGGCTAAACAAACTAGTATATTGATTAAATCAAACAAATTTAAACACCATTGAAACAATAAATCAACTTACTTCCATCAGCCAAAGCATCCATTCATCTTGGTTTGCATTTCGTGCTAATGTGAAGTTGTGTAATTCCAAGACAATGAGACTTTCATATCACCTCAAGCTAATTAGGCTCCTCTTATTGTTACAAGAAGTATTTTTGATGCAATGACCATGAAATTATCTTTAGTGTCTTTATTAATGGCTATATTCATTATGAAAAAAATGCCAATGAACCGTCTATAACATGAATTCATTCAATTCCATCAAACAACAGAGTCCTCCATCTTGTTTTGCATTTCTTATTGATAATATATTGGTTGCGTTAAAAGATAAAGAGTACCTGCCATCATTTCTTCTAGTTAGCAGTTCACCTCTTTTGGTTCCAAAAACACATTTTGATATATTCATGACGCAATTAACATATGTGGCTAAACAAAGTTGCATATTGATGAATTCAAACACCATTGAAACAATAAATCAACTTACTTCCATCAGCCAAAGCATCCATTCATCTTGGTTTGCATTTCGTGCTAATGTGAAGTTGTGTAATTCCAAAACAATGAGACTTTCATATCACCTCAAGCTAATTAGGCTCCTCTTATTGTTACAAGAAGTATTTTTCATGCAATGACCATGAAATTATCTTTTGTGTCTTTATTAATGGCTATATTCATTATGAAATAAATGTCAATGAACCGTCGATAACATGAATTCATTCAATTCCATCAAACAATAGAGTCATCCATCTTATTTTGCATTTCTTATTGATAATATATTGGTTGCGTTACAAGATGAAGAGTACCTGCCATCATTTCTTCTAGTTAGGAGTTCACGTCTTTTGGTTCCAAAAACACATTTTGATATATTGATGATGCAATTAACATATATGGCTAAACAAACTAGTATATTGATTAAATCAAACAAATTTAAACACCATTGAAATAATAAATCAACTTACTTCCATCAGCCAAAGCATCCATTCATCTTGGTTTGTATTTCGTGCTAATGTGAAGTTGTGTAAATCCAAAACAATGAGACTTTCATATCACCTCAAGCAAATTGGGCTCCTGTTATTGTTACAAGAAGTATTTTTCATGCAATGACCATGAAATTATCTTTTGTGTCTTTACTAAATGTCTATATTCATTATGTAAACAATGTCAATGAACCGTCTATAACATGAATTCATTCAATTCCATCAAACAATAGAGTCGTCCATCTTATTTTGCATTTCTTATTGATAATATATTGGTTGCGTTACAAGATGAAGAGTACTTGCCATCATTTCTTCTAGTTAGTAGTTCACGTCTTTTGGTTCCAAAAACACATTTTGATATATTGATGATGCAATTAACATATATGGCTAAACAAACTAGTATATTGATTAAATCAAACAAATTTAAACACCATTGAAATAATAAATCAACTTACTTCCATCAGCCAAAGCATCCATTCATCTTGGTTTGCATTTCGTGCTAATGTGAAGTTGTGTAAATCCAAAACAATGAGACTTTCATATCACCTCAAGCTAATTAGGCTCCTGTTATTGTTACAAGAAGTATTTTTGATGCAATGACCATGAAATTATCTTTTTGTGTCTTTACTAAATGTCTATATTCATTATGTAAAACAATGTCAATGAACCGTCTGTAACATGAATTCATTCAATTCCATCAAACAATAGAGTCGTCCATCTTATTTTGCATTTCTTATTGATAATATATTCGTTGCGTTACAAGAGAAAGAGTACCTGCCATCATTTCTTCTAGGTAGCAGTTCACCTCTTTTGGTTCCAAAAACACATTTTGATATATTGATGATGCAATTAACATATGTGGCCAAAACAAACTAGTATATTGATTAAATCAAACAAATTTAAACACCATTGAAACACTAAATCAACTTACTTCCATCAGCCCAAAGCATCCATTCATCTTGGTTTGCATTTTGTGCTAATGTGAAGTTGTGTAATTCCAAGACAATGAGACTTTCATATCACCTCAAGCTAATTTGGCTCCTCTTATTGTTACAAGAAGTATTTTTCATGCAATGACCATGAAATTATCTTTAGTGTCTTTATTAATGGCTATATTCATTATGAAAAAAATGCCAATGAACCGTCTATAACATGAATTCATTCAATTCCATCAAACAAGAGAGTCTTCCATCTTGTTTTGCATTTCTTATTGATAATATATTGGTTGCGTTACAAGATAAAGAGTACCTGCCATCATTTCTTCTAGTTAGCAGTTCACCTCTTTTGGTTCCAAAAACACATTTTCATATATTGATGATGCAATTAAAATATGTGGCTAAACAAAGTTGCATATTGATGAATTCAAACACCATTGAAACAATAAGTCAACTTACTTCCATCAGCCAAAGCATCCATTCATCTTGGTTTGCATTTCGTGCTAATGTGAAGTTGTGTAATTCCAAAACAATGAGACTTTCATATCACCTCAAGCTAATTAAGCTCCTCTTATTGTTACAAGAAGTATTTTTCATGCAATGACCATGAAATTATCTTTTGTGTCTTTATTAATGGCTATATTCATTATGAAATAAATGTCAATGAACCGTCTATAACATGAATTCATTCAATTCCATCAAACAATAGAGTCGTCCATCTTATTTTGCATTTCTTATTGATAATATATTGGTTGCGTTACAAGATGAAGAGTACCTGCCATCATTTCTTCTAGTTAGGAGTTCACATCTTTTGGTTCCAAAAACACATTTTGATATATTGATGATGCAATTAACATATATGGCTAAACAAACTAGTATATTGATTAAATCAAACAAATTTAAACACCATTGAAATAATAAATCAACTTACTTCCATCAGCCAAAGCATCCATTCATCTTGGTTTGTATTTCGTGCTAATGTGAAGTTGTGTAAATCCAAAACAATGAGACTTTCATATCACCTCAAGCAAATTGGGCTCCTGTTATTGTTACAAGAAGTATTTTTCATGCAATGACCATGAAATTATCTTTTGTGTCATTACTAAATGTCTATATTCATTATGTAAACAATGTCAATGAACCGTCTATAACATGAATTCATTCAATTCCATCAAACAATAGAGTCGTCCATCTTATTTTGCATTTCTTATTGATAATATATTGGTTGCGTTACAAGTTGAAGAGTACCTGCCATCATTTCTTCTAGTTAGCAGTTCACCTGTTTTGGATCCAAAAACACATTTTGATATATCGATGATGCAATTAACATATGTGGCTAAACAAACTAGTATATTGATTAAATCAAACAAATTTAAACACCATTGAAACACTAAATCAACTTACTTCCATCAGCCAAAGCATCCATTCATCTTGGTTTGCATTTTGTGCTAATGTGAAGTTGTGTAATTCCAAGACAATGAGACTTTCATATCACCTCAAGCTAATTAGGCTCCTCTTATTGTTACAAGAAGTATTTTTCATGCAATGACCATGAAATTATCTTTAGTGTCTTTATTAATGGCTATATTTAATATGAAAAAAATGCCAATGAACCATCTATAACATGCATTCATTCAATTCCATCAAACAAGAGAGTCCTCCATCTTGTTTTGCATTTCTTATTGATAATATATTGGTTGCGTTACAAGATAAAGAGTACCTGCCATCATTTCTTCTAGTTAGCAGTTCACGACTTTTTGTTCCAAAAACACATTTTGATATATTGATGATGCAATTTACATATGTGGCTAAACAAACTAGTAAATTGATTAAATCAAACAAATTTAAACTCCATTGAAACACTAAATCAACTTACTTCCATCAGGCAAAGCATCCATTCATCTTGGTTTGCATTTCGTGCTAATGTGAAGTTGTGTAATTCCAAAACAATGAGACTTTCATATCACCTCAAGGTAATTAAGCTCCTCTTATTGTTACAAGAAGTATTTTTCATGCAATGACCATGAAATTATCTTTTGTGTCTTTATTAAATGTCTATATTCATTATGAAAAAAATGCCAATGAACCGTCTATAACATGAATTCATTCAATTCCATCAAACAAGAGAGTCTTCCATCTTGTTTTGCATTTCTTATTGATAATATATTGGTTGCATTACAAGATAAAGAGTACCTGCCATCATTTCTTCTAGTTAGCAGTTCACCTCTTTTGGTTCCAAAACCACATTTTGATATATTGATGATGCAATTAACATATATGGCTAAACAAAGTAGCATATTGATGAATTCAAACACCATTGAAATCAATAAATCAACTTACTTCCATCAGCCAAAGCATCCATTCATCTTGGTTTGCATTTTGTGGTAATGTGAAGTTGTGTAATTCCAAGACAATGAGACTTTCATATCACCTCAAGCTAATTAGGCTCCTCTTATTGTTACAAGAAGTATTTTTCATGCAATGACCATGAAATTATCTTTAGTGTCTTTATTAATGGCTAGATTCATTATGAAAAAAATGCCAATGAACCATCTATAACATGAATTCATTCAATTCCATCAAACAAGAGAGTCCTCCATCTTGTTTTGCATTTCTTATTGATAATATATTGGTTGCGTTACAAGATAAAGAGTACCTGCCATCATTTCTTCTAGTTAGCAGTTCACGTCTTTTTGTTCCAAAAACACATTTTGATATATTGATGATGCAATTAACATATGTGGCTAAACAAACTAGTATATTGATTAAATCAAACAAATTTAAACACCATTGAAACAATAAATCGACTTACTTCCATCAGCCAAAGCATCCATTCATCTTGGTTTGCATTTCGTGCTAATGTGAAGTTGTGTAATTCCAAGACAATGAGACTTTCATATCACCTCAAGCTAATTAGGCTCCTCTTATTGTTACAAGAAGTATTTTTCATGCAATGACAATGAAATTATCTGTTGTGTCTTTATTAATGGTTATATTCATTATGAAAACAATGCCAATGAACCGTCTATAACATGAACTCATTCAATTCCTTGAAAAGATAGAGTCCTCTATCTTGTTTTGCATTTCTTATTGATAATATATTGGTTGTGTTACAAGATAAAGAGTACCTGCCATCATTTCTTCTAGTTAGCAGTTCACCTCTTTTGGTTCGAAAAACAAATTTTGATATATTGATCATCCAATTAACATATGTGGCTAAACAAAGTGCCATATTGATGAATTCAAACACCATTGAAACAATAAATCAACTTACTTCCATCAGCCAAAGCATCCATTCATCTTGGTTTGCATTTCGTGCTAATGTGAAGTTGTGTAATTCCAAGACAATGAGACTTTCATATCACCTCAAGCTAATTAGGCTCCTCTTATTGTTACAAGAAGTATTTTTCATGCAATGACAATGAAATTATCTTTTGTGTCTTTATTAATGGCTATATTCATTATGAAAACAATGCCAATGAAACCGTCTATCACATGAACTCATTCAATTCCTTGAAACAATAGAGTCCTCCATCTTGTTTTGCATTTCTTATTGATAATATATTGGTTGTGTTACAAGATAAAGAGTACCTGCCATCATTTCTTCTAGTTAGCAGTTCACCTCTTTTGGTTCCAAAAACAAATTTTGATATATTGATCATCCAATTAACATATGTGGCTAAACAAAGTGCCATATTGATGAATTCAAACACCATTGAAACAATAAATCAACTTACTTCCATCAGCCAAAGCATCCATTCATCTTGGTTTGCATTTCGTGCTAATGTGAAGTTGTGTAATTCCAAGACAATGAGACTTTCATATCACCTCAAGCTAATTAGGCTCCTCTTATTGTTACAAGATGTATTTTTCATGCAATGACAATGAAATTATCTTTTGTGTCTTTATTAATGGCTATATTCATTATGAAAACAATGCCAATGAACCGTCTATAACATGAACTCATTCAATTCCTTGAAACAATAGAGTCCCCCATCTTGTTTTGCATTTCTTATTGATAATATTTTGGTTGTGTTACAAGATAAAGAGTACCTGCCATGATTTCTTCTAGTTAGCAGTTGTCCTCTTTTGGTTCCAAAAACAAATTTTGATATATTGATCATCCAATTAACATATGTGGCTAAACAAAGTGCCATATTGATGAATTCAAACACCATTGAAACAATAAATCAACTTACTTCCATCAGCCAAAGCATCCATTCATCTTGGTTTGCATTTCGTGCTAATGTGATGTTGTGTAATTCCAAGACAATGAGACTTTCATATCACCTCAAGCGAATTAGGCTCCTGTTATTGTTACAAGAAGTATTTTTCATGCAATGACCATGAAATTATCTTTTGTGTCTTTATTAATGGCTATATTCATTATGAAATAAATGTCAATGAACCGTCTAAAACATGAATTCAGTCAATTCCATCAAACAATAGAGTCGTCCATCTTATTTTGCATTTCTTATTGATAATATATTGGTTGCGTTGCAAGATAAAGTGTACCTGCCATCATTTCGTCTAGTTAGCAGTTCACGTCTTTTGGTTCCAAAAACACATTTTGATATATTGATGATGCAATTAACATATGTGACTAAACAAACTAGTATATTGATTAAATCAAACAAATTTAAACACCATTGAAACAATAAATCAACTTACTTCCATCAGCCAAAGCATCCATTCATCTTGGTTTGCATTTCGTGCTAATGTGAAGTTGTGTAATTCCAAGACAATGAGACTTTCATATCACCCCAAGCTAATTAGGCTCCTCTTATCGTTACAAGAAGTATTTTTCATGCAGTGACCATCAAATTATCTGTTCTGTCTTTATTAGTGGCTATATTCATTATGAAAACAATTTTAACGAACCGTATATAACATGAATTCATTCAATTCCATCAAACAATAGAGTCGTCCATCTTATTTTGCATTTCTTATTGATAATATATTCGTTGCGTCACAAGATAAAGAGTACCTGCCATCATTTCTTCTAGTTAGCAGTTCACCACTTTTGGTTCCAAAAAGTCATTTTGATATATTAATCATCCAATTAACATATGTGGCTAAACAAAGTGGCATATTGATGAATTCAAACACCATTGAAACAATAAATCAACTTACTTCCATCAGCCAAAGCATCCATTCTTCTTGGTTTGCATTTCCTGCTAATGTGAAGTTGTGTAATTCCAAAACAATGAGACTTTCATATCACCTCAAGCTAATTAGGCTCCTCTTATTGTTACAAGAAGTATTTTTCATGCAGTGACCATGAAATTATCTTTTGTGTCTTTATTAATGGCTATATTCATTATGAAAACAATTTTAACGAACCGTATATAACATGAATTCATTCAATTCCATAAAACAATAGAGTCGTCCATCTTATTTTGCATTTCTTATTGATAATATATTCGTTGCGTTACAAGATGAAGAGTACCTGCCATCATTTCTTCTAGTTAGCAGTTCACGTCTTTTGGTTCCAAAAACACAGTTTGATATATTGATGATGCAATTAACATATGTGGCTAAACAAACTAGTATATTGATTAAATCAAACAAATTTAAACACCATCGAAACAATAAATCAACTTACTTCCATCAGCCAAAGCATCCATTCATCTTGGTTTGCATTTCGTGCTAATGTGAAGTTGTGTAATTCCAAGACAATGAGACTTTCATATCACCTCAAGCTAATTAGGCTCCTCTTATTGTTACAAAAAGTATTTTTGATGCAATGACCATGAAATTATCTTTAGTGTCTTTATTAATGGCTATATTCATTATGAAAAAAATGCCAATGAACCGTCTATAACATGAATTCATTCAATTCCATCAAACAAGAGAGTCCTCCATCTTGTTTTGCATTTCCTATTGATAATATATTGGTTGCGTTAAATGATAAAGAGTACCTGCCATCATTTCTTCTAGTTAGCAGTTCACCTCTTTTGGTTCCAAAAACACATTTTGAAATATTCATGATGCAATTAACATATGTGGCTAAACAAAGTTGCATATTGATGAATTCAAACACCATTGAAACAATAAATCAACTTACATCCATCAGCCAAAGCATCCATTCATCTTGGTTTGCATTTCGTGCTAATGTGAAGTTGTGTAATTCCAAAACAATGAGGCTTTCATATCACCTCAAGCTAATTAAGCTCCTCTTATTGTTACAAGAAGTATTTTTCATGCGATGACCATGAAATTATCTTTTGTGTCTTTATTAATGGCTATATTCATTGTGAAAAGAATGCCAATGAACCGTCTATAACAGGAACTCATTCAATTCCTTGAAACAATAGAGTCCTCCATCTTGTTTTACATTTCTTATTGATAATATATTGGTTGTGTTACAAGATAAAGAGTACCTGCCATCATTTCTTCTAGTTAGCAGTTCACCTCTTTTGGTTCCAAAAACACATTTTGATATATTGATCATCCAATTAACATATGTGGCTAAACAAAGTGCCATATTGATGAATTCAAACTCCATTGAAACAATAAATCAACATACTTCCATCAGCCACAGCATCCATTCATCTTGTTTTGCCTTTCGTGCTAAAGTCAAGTTGAGTAATTCCAAAACAATGAGACTTTCATATCACCCCAAGCTAATTAGGCTCCTCTTATTGTTACAAGAAATATTTTTCATGCAGTGGCCATGAAATTATCTTTTGTGTCTTTATTAATGGCTATATTCATTATGAAAACAATTTTAACGAACCGTATATAACATGAATTCATTCAATTCCATCAAACAATAGAGTCGTCCATCTTATTTTGCATTTCTTATTGATAATATATTCGTTGCGTTACAAGATGAAGAGTACCTGCCATCATTTCTTCTAGTTAGAAGTTCACGTCTTTTGGTTCCAAAAAGACAGTTTGATATATTGATGATGCAATTAACATATGTGGCTAAACAAACTAGTATATTGATTAAATCAAACAAATTTAAACACCATTGAAACAATAAATCAACTTACTTCCATCAGCCAAAGCATCCATTCATCTTGGTTTGCATTTCGTGCTAATGTGAAGTTGTGTAATTCCAAGACAATGAGACTTTCATATCACCTCAAGCTAATTAGGCTCCTCTTATTGTTACAAGAAGTATTTTTGATGCAATGACCATGAAATTATCTTTAGTGTCTTTATTAATGGCTATATTCATTATGAAAAAAATGCCAATGAACCGTCTATAACATGAATTCATTCAATTCCATCAAACAACAGAGTCCTCCATCTTGTTTTGCATTTCTTATTGATAATATATTGGTTGCGTTAAAAGATAAAGAGTACCTGCCCTCATTTCTTCTAGTTAGCAGTTCACCTCTTTTGGTTCCAAAAACACATTTTGATATATTCATGACGCAATTAACATATGTGGCTAAACAAAGTTGCATATTGATGAATTCAAACACCATTGAAACAATAAATCAACTTACTTCCATCAGCCAAAGCATCCATTCATCTTGGTTTGCATTTCGTGCTAATGTGAAGTTGTGTAATTCCAAAACAATGAGACTTTCATATCACCTCAAGCTAATTAGGCTCCTCTTATTGTTACAAGAAGTATTTTTCATGCAATGACCATGAAATTATCTTTTGTGTCTTTATTAATGGCTATATTCATTATGAAATAAATGTCAATGAACCGTCAATAACATGAATTCATTCAATTCCATCAAACAATAGAGTCATCCATCTTATTTTGCATTTCTTATTGATAATATATTGGTTGTGTTACAAGATGAAGAGTACCTGCCATCATTTCTTCTAGTTAGGAGTTCACGTCTTTTGGTTCCAAAAACACATTTTGATATATTGATGATGCAATTAACATATATGGCTAAACAAACTAGTATATTGATTAAATCAAACAAATTTAAACACCATTGAAACAATAAATCAACTTACTTCCATCAGCCAAAGCATCCATTCATCTTGGTTTGCATTTCGTGCTAATGTGAAGTTGTGTAATTCCAAAACAATGAGACTTTCATATCACCTCAAGCTAATTAGGCTCCTCTTATTGTTACAAGAAGTATTTTTCATGCAATGACCATGAAATTATCTTTTGTGTCTTTATTAATGGCTATATTCATTAGGAAATAAATGTCAATGAACCGTCTATAACATGAATTCATTCAATTCCATCAAACAATAGAGTCGTCCATCTTATTTTGCATTTCTTATTGATAATATATTGGTTGCGTTACAAGATGAAGAGTACTTGCCATCATTTCTTCTAGTTAGTAGTTCACGTCTTTTGGTTCCAAAAACACATTTTGATATATTGATGATGCAATTAACATATATGGCTAAACAAACTAGTATATTGATTAAATCAAACAAATTTAAACACCATTGAAATAATAAATCAACTTACTTCCATCAGCCAAAGCATCCATTCATCTTGGTTTGCATTTCGTGCTAATGTGAAGTTGTGTAAATCCAAAACAATGAGACTTTCATATCACCTCAAGCTAATTAGGCTCCTGTTATTGTTACAAGAAGTATTTTTGATGCAATGACCATGAAATTATCTTTTGTGTCTTTACTAAATGTCTATATTCATTATGTAAACAATGTCAATGAACCGTCTGTAACATGAATTCATTCAATTCCATCAAACAATAGAGTCGTCCATCTTATTTTGCATTTCTTATTGATAATATATTCGTTGCGTTACAAGAGAAAGAGTACCTGCCATCATTTCTTCTAGGTAGCAGTTCACCTCTTTTGGTTCCAAAAACACATTTTGATATATTGATGATGCAATTAACATATGTGGCTAAACAAACTAGTATATTGATTAAATCAAACAAATTTAAACACCATTGAAACACTAAATCAACTTACTTCCATCAGCCAAAGCATCCATTCATCTTGGTTTGCATTTTGTGCTAATGTGAAGTTGTGTAATTCCAAGACAATGAGACTTTCATATCACCTCAAGCTAATTTGGCTCCTCTTATTGTTACAAGAAGTATTTTTCATGCAAGGACCATGAAATTATCTTTAGTGTCTTTATTAATGGCTATATTCATTATGAAAAAAATGCCAATGAACCGTCTATAACATGAATTCATTCAATTCCATCAAACAAGAGAGTCTTCCATCTTGTTTTGCATTTCTTATTGATAATATATTGGTTGCGTTACAAGATAAAGAGTACCTGCCATCATTTCTTCTAGTTAGCAGTTCACCTCTTTTGGTTCCAAAAACACATTTTCATATATTGATGATGCAATTAAAATATGTGGCTAAACAAAGTTGCATATTGATGAATTCAAACACCATTGAAACAATAAGTCAACTTACTTCCATCAGCCAAAGCATCCATTCATCTTGGTTTGCATTTCGTGCTAATGTGAAGTTGTGTAATTCCAAAACAATGAGACTTTCATATCACCTCAAGCTAATTAAGCTCCTCTTATTGTTACAAGAAGTATTTTTCATGCAATGACCATGAAATTATCTTTTGTGTCTTTATTAATGGCTATATTCATTGTGAAAACAATGCCAATGAACCGTCTATAACATGAACTCATTCAATTCCTTGAAACAATAGAGTCCTCCATCTTGTTTTGCATTTCTTATTGATAATATATTTGTTGCGTTACAAGATAAAGAGTACCTGCCATCATTTCTTCTAGTTAGCAGTTCACGTCTTTTTGTTCCAAATACACATTTTGATATATTGATGATGCAATTAACATATGTGGCTAAACAAACTAGTATATTGATTAACTCAAACAAATTTAAACACCATTGAAACAATAAATCAACTTACATCCATCAGCCAAAACATCCATTCATCTTGGTTTGCATTTCGTGCTAATGTGAAGTTGTGTAATTCCAAGACAATGACAGTTTCATATCACCTCAAGCTAATTAGGCTCCTCTTATTGTTACAAGAAGTATTTTTCATGCAATGACCATGAAATTATCTTTTGTGTCTTTATTAATGGCTATATTCATTGTGAAAACAATGCCAATGAACCGTCTATAACATGAACTCATTCAATTCCTTGAAACAATAGAGTCCTCCATCTTGTTTTGCATTTCTTATTGATAATATATTGGTTGTGTTACAAGATAAAGAGTACCTGCCATCATTTCTTCTAGTTAGCAGTTCACCTCTTTTGGTTCCAAAAACACATTTTGATATATTGATCATCCAATTAACATATGTGGCTAAACAAAGTGCCATATTGATGAATTCAAACACCATTGAAACAATAAATCAACTTACTTCCATCAGCCAAAGCATCCATTCATCTTGGTTGGCCTTTCGTGCTAATGTGAAGTTGTGTAATTCCAAAACAATGAGACTTTCATATCACCCCAAGCTAATTAGGCTCCTCTTATTGTTACAAGAAGTATTTTTCATGCACTGACCATGAAATTATCTGTTGTGTCTTTATTAGTGGCTATATTCATTATGAAAACAATTTTAACGAACCGTCTATAACATGAATTCATTCAATTCCATCAAACAATAGAGTCATCCATCTTATTTTGCATTTCTTATTGATAATATATTCGTTGCGTCACAAGATAAAGAGTACCTGCCATCATTTCTTCTAGTTAGCAGTTCACCTCTTTTGGTTCCAAAAAGTCATTTTGATATATTAATCATCCAATTAACATATGTGGCTAAACAAAGTGGCATATTGATGAATTCAAACACCATTGAAACAATAAATCAACTTACTTCCATCAGCCAAAGCATCCATTCATCTGGGTTTGCATTTCCTGCTAATGTGAAGTTGTGTAATTCCAAAACAATGAGACTTTCATATCACCTCAAGCTAATTAGGCTGCTCTTATTGTTACAAGAAGTATTTTTCATGCAGTGACCATGAAATTATCTTTTTTGTCTTTATTAATGGCTATATTCATTATGAAAACAATGTCAATGAACCGTATATAACATGAATTCATTCAATTCCATCAAACAATAGAGTCGTCCATCTTATTTTGCATTTCTTATTGATAATATATTGGTTGCGTTACAAGATGAAGAGTACCTGCCATCATTTCTTCTAGTTAGCAGTTCACGTCTTTTGGTTCCAAAAACAAAGTTTGATATATTGATGATGCAATTAACATATGTGGCTAAACAAACTAGTATATTGATTAAATCAAACAAATTTAAACACCATGGAAACAATAAATCAACTTACTTCCATCAGCCAAAGCATCCATTCATCTTGGTTTGCATTTCGTGCTAATGTGAAGTTGTGTAATTCCAAAACAATGAGACTTTCATATCACCTCAAGCTAATTAAGCTCCTCTTATTGTTACAAGAAGTATTTTTCATGCAATGACCATGAAATTATCTTTAGTGTCTTTATTAATGGCTATATTCATTATGAAATAAATGTCAATGAACCGTCTATAACATGAATTCATTCAATTCCATCAAACAATAGAGTCGTCCATCTTATTTTGCATTTCTTATTGATAATATATTGGTTGCGTTACAAGATGAAGAGTACTTGCCTTCATTTCTTCTAGTTAGGAGTTCACGTCTTTTGGTTCCAAAAACACATTTTGATATATTGATGATGCAGTTAACATATATGGCTAAACAAACTAGTATATTGATTAAATCAAACAAATTTAAACACCATTGAAACAATAAATCAACTTACTTCCATCAGCCAAAGCATCCATTCATCTTGGTTTGCATTTTGTGCTAATGTGAAGTTGTGTAAATCCAAAACAATGACACTTTCATATCACCTCAAGCTAATTAGGCTCCTGTTATTGTTACAAGAAGTATTTTTTATGCAATGACCATGAAATTATCTTTTGTGTCTTTACTAAATGTCTATATTCATTATGTAAACAATGCCAATGAACCTTCTGTAACATGAATTCATTCAATTCCATCAAACAATAGAGTCGTCCATCTTATTTTGCATTTCGTATTGATAATATATTCGTTGCGTTACAAGAAGAAGAGTACCTGCCATCATTTCTTCTAGTTAGCAGTTCACCTCTTTTGGTTCCAAAAACACATTTTGATATATTGATGATGCAATTAACATATGTGGCTAAACAAACTAGTATATTAATTAAATCCAACAAATTTAAACACCATTGAAACACTAAATCAACTTACTTCCATCAGCCAAAGCATCCATTCATCTTGGTTTGCATTTTGTGGTAATGTGAAGTTGTGTAATTCCAAGACAATGAGACTTTCATATCACCTCAAGCTAATTAGGCTCCTCTTATTGTTACAAGAAGTATTTTTCATGCAATGACCATGAAATTATCTTTAGTGTCTTTTTTAATGGCTATATTCATTATGAAAAAAATGCCAATGAACCGTCTATAACATGAATTCATTCAATTCCATCAAACAAGAGAGTCCTCCATCTTGTTTTGCATTTCTTATTGATAATATATTGGTTGCGTTACAAGATAAAGAGTACCTGCCATCATTTCTTCTAGTTAGCAGTTCACGTCTTTTGGTTCCAAAAACACATTTTGATATATTGATGATGCAATTAACATATGTGGCTAAACAAACTAGTATATTGATTAAATCAAACGAATTTAAACACCATTGAAACAATAAATCAACTTACATCCATCAGCCAAAGCATCCATTCATCTTGGTTTGCATTTCGTGCTAATGTGAAGTTGTGTAATTCCAAGACAATGAGACTTTCATATCACCTCAAGCTAATTAGGCTCCTCTTATTGTTACAAGAAGTATTTTTCATGCAATGACCATGAAATTATCTTTTGTGTCTTTATTAATGGCTATATTCATTGTGAAAACAATGCCAATGAACCGTCTATAACATGAACTCATTCAATTCCTTGAAACAATAGAGTCCTCCATCTTGTTTTGCATTTCTTATTGATAATATATTTGTTGCGTTACAAGATAAAGAGTACCTGCCATCATTTCTTCTAGTTAGCAGTTCACGTCTTTTTGTTCCAAATACACATTTTGATATATTGATGATGCAATTAACATATGTGGCTAAACAAACTAGTATATTGATTAAATCAAACAAATTTGAACACCATTGAAACAATAAATCAACTTACTTCCATCAGCCAAAGCATCCATTCATCTTGGTTTGCATTTCGTGCTAACGTGAAGTTGTGTAATTCCAAAACAATGAGACTTTCATATCACCTCAAGCTAATTAAGCTCCTCTTATTGTTACAAGAAGTATTTTTCATGCAATGACCATGAAATTATATTTTGTGTCTTTATTAATGGCTATATTCATTATGAAATAAATGTCAATGAACCGTCTATAACATGAATTCATTCAATTCCATCAAACAATAGAGTCGTCCATCTTATTTTGCATTTCTTATTGATAATATATTGGTTGCGTTACAAGATGAAGAGTACTTGCCATCATTTCTTCTAGTTAGGAGTTCACGTCTTTTGGTTCCAAAAACACATTTTGATATATTGATGATGCAGTTAACATATATGGCTAAACAAACTAGTATATTGATTAAATCAAACAAATTTAAACACCCTTGAAATAATAAATCAACTTACTTCCATCAGCCAAAGCATCCATTCATCTTGGTTTGCATTTCGTGCTAATGTGAAGTTGTGTAAATCCAAAACAATGAGACTTTCATATCACCTCAGGCTAATTAGGCTCTTGTTATTGTTACAAGAAGTATTTTTGATGCAATGACCATGAAATTATCTTTTGTGTCTTTACTAAATGTCTATATTCATTATGTAAACAGTGTCGATGAACCGTCTGTAACATGAATTCATTCAATTCCATCAAACAATAGAGTCGTCCATCTTATTTTGCATTTCTTATTGATAATATATTCGTTGCGTTACAAGAAAAAGAGTACCTGCCATCATTTCTTCTAGTTAGCAGTTCACCTCCTTTGGTTCCAAAAACACATTTTGATATATTGATGATGCAATTAACATATGTGGCTAAACAAACTAGTATATTGATTAAATCAAACAAATTTAAACACCATTGAAACACTAAATCAACTTCCATCAGCCAAAGCATCCATTCATCTTGGTTTGCATTTTGTGGTAATGTGAAGTTGTGTAATTCCAAGACAATGAGACTTTCATATCAACTCAAGCTAATTAGGGTCCTCTTATTGTTACAAGAAGTATTTTTCATGCAATGACCATGAAATTATCTTTAGTGTCTTTAATAATGGCTATATTCATTATGAAAAAAATGCCAATGAACCGTCTATAACATGAATTCATTCAATTCCATCAAACAAGAGAGTCCTCCATCTTGTTTTGCATTTCTTATTGATAATATATTGGTTGCGTTACAAGATAATGAGTACCTGCCATCATTTCTTCTAGTTAGCAGTTCACGTCTTTTTGTTCCAAAAACACATTTTGATATCTTGATGATGCAATTACCATATGTGGCTAAACAAACTAGTATATTGATTAAATCAAACAAATTTAAACACCATTGAAACATTAAATCAACTTTCTTCCATTAGCCAAAGCATCCATTCATCTTGGTTTGCATTTCGTGCTAATGTGAAGTTGTGTAATTCCAAGACAATGAGACTTTCATATCACCTCAAGCTAATTAGGCTCCTCTTATTGTTACAAGAAGTATTTTTCATGCAATGACAATGAAATTATCTTTTGTGTCTTTATTAATGGCTATATTCATTATGAAATAAATGTCAATGAACCGTCTATAACATGAATTCATTCAATTCCATCAAACAATAGAGTCGTCCATCTTATTTTGCATTTCTTATTGATAATATATTGGTTGCGTTACAAGATAAAGAGTACCTGCCATCATTTCTTCTAGTTAGCAGTTCACGTGTTTTGGTTCCAAAAACACATTTTGATATATTGATGATGCAATTAACATATGTGGGTAAACAAACTAGTATATTGATTAAATCAAACAAATTTAAACACCATTGAAACAATAAATCAACTTACTTCCATCAGCCAAAGCATCCATTCATCTTGGTTTGCATTTCGTGCTAATGTGAAGTTGTGTAATTCCAAGACAATGAGACTTTTATATCACCTCAAGCTAATTAGGCTCCTCTTATTGTTACAAGAAGTATTTTTCATGCAATGACAATGAAATTATCTTGTGTCTTTATTAATGGCTATATTCATTATGAAAACAATGCCAATGAACCGTCTATAACATGAACTCATTCAATTCCTTAAAACAATAGAGTCCTCCATCTTGTTTTGCATTTCTTATTGATAATATATTGGTTGTGTTACAAGATATAGAGTACCTGCCATCATTTCTTCTAGTTAGCAGTTCACCTCTTTTGGTTCCAAAAACAAATTTTGATATATTGATCATCCAATTAACATATGTGGCTAAACAAAGTGCCATATTAATGAATTCAAACACCATTGAAACAATAAATCAACTTACTTCCATCAGCCAAAGCATCCATTCATCTTGGTTTGCATTTCGTGCTAATGTGAAGTTGTGTAATTCCAAGACAATGAGAGTTTCATATCACCTTAAGCTAATTAGGCACCTCTTATTGTTGCAAGAAGTATTTTTCATGCAATGACCATGAAATTATCTTTTGTCTTTATTAATGTCTATATTCATTATGAAAACAATGCCAATGAACCGTCTATAACATGAACTCATTCAATTCCTTGAAACAATAGAGTCCTCCATCTTGTTTTGCATTTCTTATTGATAATATATTGGTTGTGTTACAAGATAAAGAGTACCTGCCATCATTTCTTCTAGTTAGTAGTTCACCTCTTTTGGTTCCAAAAACACATTTTGATATATTGATCATCCAATTAACATATGTGGCTAAACAAAGTGCCATATTGATGAATTCAAACACCATTGAAACAATAAATCAACTTACTTCCATCAGCCAAAGCATCCATTCATCTTGGTTTGCCTTTCGTGCTAATGTGAAGTTGTGTAATTCCAAAACAATGAGACTTTCATATCACCCCAAGCTAATTAGGCTCCTCTTATTGTTACAAGAAGTATTTTTCATGCAGTGACCTTGAAATTATCTTTTGTGTCTTTATTAATGGCTATATTCATTATGAAAACAATGTCAATGAACAGTCTATAACATGAATTCATTCAATTCCATCAAACAATAGAGTCGTCCATCTTATTTTGCATTTCTTATTGATAATATATTCGTTGCGTTACAAGATAAAAGTACCTGCCATCATTTCTTCTAGTTAGCAGTTCACCTCTTTTGGTTCCAAAAACACATTTTGATATATTGATGATGCAATTAATATATGTGGCTAAACAAACTAGTATATTGATTAAATCAAGCAAATTTAAACACCATTGAAACACTAAATCAACTTACTTCCATCAGCCAAAGCATCCATTCATCTTGGTTTGCATTTCGTGCTAATGTGAAGTTGTGTAATTCCAAGACAATGAGACTTTCATATCACCTTAAGCTAATTAGGCTCCTCTTATTGTTACAAGAAGTATTTTTCATGCAATAACAATGAAATTATCTTTTGTGTCTTTATTAATGGCTATATTCATTATGAAATAAATGTCAATGAACCGTCTATAACATGAATTCATTCAATTCCATCAAACAATAGAGTCGTCCATCTTATTTTGCATTTCTTATTGATAATATATTGGTTGCGTTACAAGATAAAGAGTACCTGCCATCATTTCTTCTAGTTAGCAGTTCACGTGTTTTGGTTCCAAAAACACATTTTGATATATTGATGATGCAATTAACATATGTGGGTAAACAAACTAGTATATTGATTAAATCAAACAAATTCAAACACCATTGAAACAATAAATCAACTTACTTCCATCAACCAAAGCATCCATTCATCTTGGTTTGCATTTCGTGCTAATGTGAAGTTGTGTAATTCCAAGACAATGAGACTTTCATATCACCTCAAGGTAATTAGGCTCCTCTTATTGAGTCTTTATTAATGGCTATATTCAATATGAAATAAATGTCAATGAACCGTCTATAACATGAATTCATTCAATTCCATCAAACAAGAGAGTCTTCCATCTTGTTTTACATTTCTTATATATAATATATTGGTTGCGTTACAAGATAAAGAGTACCTGCCATCATTTCTTCAAGTTAGCAGTTCACCTCTTTTGGTTACAAAAACACATGTTGATATATTGATGATGCAATTAAAATATGTGGCTAAACAAAGTAGCATATTGATGAATTCAAACACCATTGAAACAATAAATCAACTTACTTCCATCAGCCAAAGCATCCATTCATCTTGGTTTGCATTTCGTGCTAATGTGAAGTTGTGTAATTCCAAAACAATGAGACTTTCATATCACCTCAAGGTAATTAAGCTCCTCTTATTGTTACAAGAAGTATTTTTCATGCAATGACCATGAAATTATCTTTAGTGTCTTTCTTAATGGCTATATTCATTATGAAATAAATGTCAATGAACCGTCTATAACATGAATTCATTCAATTCCATCAAACAATAGAGTCGTCCATCTTATTTTGCATTTCTTATTGATAATATATTGGTTGCGTTACAAGATGAAGAGTGCCTGCCATCATTTCTTCTAGTTAGCAGTTCACGTCTTTTGGTTCCAAAAACACATTTTGATATATTAATGATGCAATTAACATATGTGGCTAAACAAACTAGTATATTGATTAAATCAAACAAATTTAAACACCATTGAAACAATAAATCAACTTACTTCCATCAGCCAAAGCATCCATTCATCTTGGTTTGCATTTCGTGCTAATGTGAAGTTGTGTAATTCCAAGACAATGAGACTTTCATATCACCTCAAGCTAATTAGGCTCCTCTTATTGAGTCTTTATTAATGGCTATATTCAATATGAAATAAATGTCAATGAACCGTCTATAACATGAATTCATTCAATTCCATCAAACAATAGAGTCGTCCATCTTATTTTGCATTTCTTATTGATAATATATTGGTTGCGTTACAAGATAAAGAGTACCTGCCATCATTTCTTCTAGTTAGCAGTTCACTTCTTTTGGTTCCAAAAACACATTTTGATATATTGATGATGCAATTAACATATGTGGCTAAACAAACTAGTATATTGATTAAATCAAACAAATTTAAACACCATTGAAACAATAAATAAACTTACTTCCATTAGCCAAAGCATCCATTCATCTTGGTTTGCATTTCGTGCTAATGTGAAGTTGTGTAATTCCAAGACAATGAGTCTTTCATATCACCTCATGCTAATTAGGCTCCTCTTATTGTTACAAGAAGTATTTTTCATGCAATGACCATGAAATTATCTTTAGTGTCTTTATTAATGGCTATATTCAATATGAAAAAAATGCCAATGAACCGTCTATAACATGAATTCATTCAATTCCATCGAACAAGAGAGTCCTCCATCTTGTTTTGCATTTCTTATTGATAATATATTGGTTGCGTTACAAGATAAAGAGTACCTGCCATCATTTCTTCTAGTTACAAGTTCACGTCTTTTTGTTCCAAAAACACATTTTGATATATTGATGATGTAATTAACATATGTGGCTAAACAAACTATTATATTGATGAAATCAAACAAATTTAAACACCATTGAAACAATAAATCAACTTACGTCCATCAGCCAAAGCATCCATTCATCTTGGTTTGCATTTCTTGCTAATGTGAAGTTGTCTAATTCCAAGACAATGAGACTTTCATATCATCTCAAGCTAATTAAGCTCCTCTTATTGTTACAAGAAGTATTTTTCATGCAATGACCATGAAATTAGCTTTTGTGTCTTTATTAATGGCTATATTCATTATGAAAAAAATGCCAATGAACCGTCTATAACATGAATTCATTCAATTCCATCAAACAAGAGAGTCCTCCATCTTGTTTTGCATTTCTTATTGATAATATATTGGTTGCGTTACAAGATAAAGAGTACCTGCCATCATTTCTTCTAGTTAGCAGCTCACGTCTTTTTGTTCCAAAAACACATTTTGATATCTTGATGATGCAATTAACATATGTGGCTAAACAAACTAGTATATTGATTAAATCAAACAAATTTAAACACCATTGAAACATTAAATCAACTTACTTCCATCAGCCAAAGCATCCATTCATCTTGGTTTGCATTTTGTGGTAATGTGAAGTTGTGTAATTCCAAGACAATGAGACTTTCATATCACCTCAAGCTAATTAGGCTCCTCTTATTGTTACAAGAAGTATTTTTCATGCAATGACCATGAAATTAGCTTTTGTGTCTTTATTAATGGCTATATTCATTATGAAAAAAATGCCAATGAACCGTCTATAACATGAATTCATTCAATTCCATCAAACAAGAGAGTCCTCCATCTTGTTTTGCATTTCTTATTGATAATATATTGGTTGCGTTACAAGATAAAGAGTACCTGCCATCATTTCTTCTAGTTAGCAGCTCACGTCTTTTTGTTCCAAAAACACATTTTGATATCTTGATGATGCAATTAACATATGTGGCTAAACAAACTAGTATATTGATTAAATCAAACAAATTTAAACACCATTGAAACATTAAATCAACTTACTTCCATCAGCCAAAGCATCCATTCATCTTGGTTTGCATTTTGTGGTAATGTGAAGTTGTGTAATTCCAAGACAATAAGACTTTCATATCACCTCAAGCTAATTAGGCTCCTCTTATTGTTACAAGAAGTATTTTTCATGCAATGACCATGAAATTATCTTTTGTGTCTTTATTAATGGCTATATTCATTACGAAATAAATTTCAATGAACCGTTTATAACATGAATTCATTCAATTCCATCAAACAATAGAGTCGTCCATCTTATTTTGCATTTCTTATTGATAATATATTGGTTGCGTTACAAGATAAAGAGTACCTGCCATCATTTCTTCTAGTTAGCAGTTCACGTCTTTTGGTTGCAAAAACACATTTTGATATATTGATGATGCAATTAACATATGTGGCTAAACAAACTAGTATATTGATTAAATCAAACAAATTTAAACACCATTGAAACAATAAATCAACTTACTTCCATTAGCCAAAGCATCCATTCATCTTGGTTTGCATTTCGTGCTAATGTGAAGTTGTGTAATTCCAAGACAATGAGACTTTCATATCACCTCAAGCTAATTAGGCTCCTCTTATTGTTACAAGAAGTATTTTTCATGCAATGACCATGAAATTATCTTTAGTGTCTTTATTAATGGCTATATTCAATATGAAAAAAATGCCAATGAACCGTCTATAACATGAATTCATTCAATTCCATCGAACAAGAGAGTCCTCCATCTTGTTTTGCATTTCTTATCGATAATATATTGGTTGCGTTACAAGATAAAGAGTACCTGCCATCATTTCTTCTAGTTACAAGTTCACGTCTTTTTGTTCCAAAAACACATTTTGATATATTGATGATGCAATTAACATATGTGGCTAAACAAACTATTATATTGATGAAATCAAACAAATTTAAACACCATTGAAACAATAAATCAACTTACGTCCATCAGCCAAAGCATCCATTCATCTTGGTTTGCATTTCTTGCTAATGTGAAGTTGTCTAATTCCAAGACAATGAGACTTTCATATCACCTCAAGCTAATTAAGCTCCTCTTATTGTTACAAGAAGTATTTTTCATGCAATGACCATGAAATTATCTTTTGTGTCTTTATTAATGGCCATATTCATTATGAAATAAATGTCAATGAACCGTCTATAACATGAATTCATTCAATTCCATCAAACAATAGAGTCGTCCATCTTATTTTGCATTTCTTATTGATAATATATTGGTTGCGTTACAAGATAAAGAGTACCTGCCATCATTTCTTCTAGTTAGCAGTTCACGTCTTTTGGTTCCAAAAACACATTTCGATATATTGATGATGCAATTAACATATGTGGCTAAACAAACTAGTATATTGATTAAATCAAACAAATTTAAAACACCATTGAAACAATAAATCAACTTACTTCCATCAGCCAAAGCATCCATTCATCTTGGTTTGCATTTCGTGCTAATGTGAAGTTGTGTAATTCCAAGACAATGAGACTTTTATATCACCTCAAGCTAATTAGGCTCCTCTTATTGTTACAAGAAGTATTTTTCATGCAATGACAATGAAATTATCTTTTGTGTCTTTATTAATGGCTATATTCATTATGAAAACAATGCCAATGAACCGTCTATAACATGAACTCATTCAATTCCTTAAAACAATAGAGTCCTCCATCTTGTTTTGCATTTCTTATTGATAATATATTGGTTGTGTTACAAGATAAAGAGTACCTGCCATCATTTCTTCTAGTTAGCAGTTCACCTCTTTTGGTTCCAAAAACAAATTTTGATATATTGATCATCCAATTAACATATGTGGCTAAACAAAGTGCCATATTCATGAATTCAAACACCATTGAAACCATAAATCAACTTAGTTCCATCAGCCAAAGCATCCATTCATCTTGGTTTGCATTTCGTGCTAATGTGAAGTTGTGTAATTCCAAGACAAAGAGACTTTCATATCACCTCAAGCTAATTAGGCTCCTCTTATTGTTGCAAGAAGTATTTTTCATGCAATGACCATGAAATTATCTTTTGTCTTTATTAATGTCTATATTCATTATGAAAACAATGCCAATGAACCGTCTATAACATGAACTCATTCAATTCCTTGAAACAATAGAGTCCTCCATCTTGTTTTGCATTTCTTATTGATAATATATTGGTTGTGTTACAAGATAAAGAGTACCTGCCATCATTTCTTCTAGTTAGCAGTTCACCTCTTTTGGTTCCAAAAACACATTTTGATATATTGATCATCCAATTAACATATGTGGCAAAACAAAGTGCCATATTGATGAATTCAAACACCATTGAAACAATAAATCAACTTACTTCCATCAGCCAAAGCATCCATTCATCTTGGTCTGCATTTCGTGCTAATGTGAAGTTGTGTAATTCCAAGACAATGAGACTTTCATATCACCTCAAGCTAATTAGGCTCCTGTTATTGTTACAAGAAGTATTTTTCATGCAGTGACCATGAAATTATCTTTTGTGTCTTTATTAATGGTTGTATTCATTATGAAAACAATGCCAATGAACCGTCTATAACATGAATTCATTCAATTCCATCAAACAATAGAGTGTGCCATCTTGTTATGCATCTCTTATAGATAATATATTGGTTGCGTTACAAGATAAAGAGTACCTGCCATCATTTCTTCTAGTTAGCAGTTCACCTCTTTTGGTTCCAAAAACACATTTTGATATATTGATGATGCAATTAACATATGTGGCTAAACAAAGTACCATATTGATGAATTCAAACACCATTGAAACAATAAATCAACTTACTTCCATCAGCCAAAGCATCCATTCATCTTGGTTTGCATTTCGTGCTAATGTGAAGTTGTGTAATTCCAAAACAATGAGACCTTCATATCACCTCAAGCTAATTAGGCTCCTCTTATTGTTACAAGAAGTATTTTTCATGCAATGACCATGAAATTATCTTTAGTGTCTTTATTAATGGCTATATTCATTATGAAAAAAATGCCAATGAACCGTCTATAACATGAATTCATTCAATTCCATCAAACAAGAGAGTCCTCCATCTTGTTTTGCATTTCTTATTGATAATATATTGGTTGCGTTACAAGATAAAGAGTACCTGCCATCATTTCTTCTAGTTAGCAGTTCACGTCTTTTTGTTCCAAAAACACATTTTGATATATTGATGATGCAATTAACATATGTGGCTAAACAAACTAGTATATTGATTAAATCAAACAAATTTAAACACCATTGAAACAATAAATCAACTTACTTCCATCAGCCAAAGCATCCATTCATCTTGGTTTGCATTTCGTGCTAATGTGAAGTTGTGTAATTCCAAGACAATGAGACTTTCATATCACCTCAAGCTAATTAGGCTCTTGTTATTGTTACAAGAAGTATTTTTCATGCAATGACCATGAAATTATATTTTGTGTCTTTATTAATGGCTATATTCATTATGAAAAAAATGCCAATGAACCGTCTATAACATGAATTCATTCAATTCCATCAAACAAGAGAGTCCTCCATCTTGTTATGCATCTCTCATTGATAATATATTGGTTGCGTTACAAGATAAAGAGTACCTGCCATCATTTCTTCTAGTTAGCAGTTCACCTCTTTTGGTTCCAAAAACACATTTTGATATATTGATGATGCAACTAACATATGTGGCTAAACAAACTTGTATATTGATTAAATCAAACAAATTTAAACACCATTGAAACAATAAATCAACTTACCTCCATCAGCCAAAGCATCCATTCATCTTGGTTTGCATTTCGTGCTAATGTGAAGTTGTGTAATTCCAAGACAATGAGACTTTCATATCACCTCAAGCTAAGTAAGCTCCTCTTATTGTTACAAGAAGTATTTTTCATGCAATGACCATGAAATTATCTTTTGTGTCTTTATTAATGGCTATATTCATTATGAAATAAATGTCAATGAACCGTCTATAACATGAATTCATTCAATTCCATCAAACAATAGAGTCGTCCATCTTATTTTGCATTTCTTATTGATAATATATTGGTTGCGTTACAAGATAAAGAGTACCTGCCATCATTTCTTCTAGTTAGCAGTTCACCTCTTTTGGTTCCAAAAACACATTTTGATATATTGATCATCCAATTAACATATGTGGCTAAACAAAGTGGCATATTGATGAATTCAAACACCATTGAAACAATAAATCAACTTTCTTCCCTCAGCCAAAGCATCCATTCATCTTGGTTCGCCTTTCGTGCTAATGTGAAGTTGTGTAATTCCAAAACAATGAGACTTTCATATCACCCCAAGCTAATTAGGCTCCTCTTATTGTTACAAGAAGTATTTTTCATGCAGTGACCATGAAATTATCTTTTGTGTCTTTATTAATGGCTATATTCGTTATGAAAACAATGTCAATGAACCGTCTATAACGAGAATTCATTCAATTCCTTCAAAAAATAGAGTCGTCCATCTTATTTTGCATTTCTTATTGATAATATATTCGTTGCGTTACAAGATAAAAGTACCTGCCATCATTTCTTCTAGTTAGCAGTTCACCTCTTTTGGTTCCAAAAACACATTTTGATATATTGATGATGCAATTAATATATGTGGCTAAGCAAACTAGTATATTGATTAAATCAAACAAATTTAAACACCATTGAAACAATAAATCAACTTAGTTCCAACAGCCAAAGCATCCATTCATCTTGGTTTGCATTTCGTGCTAATGTGAAGTTGTATAATTCCAAGACAATGATACTTTCATATCACCTCAAGCTAATTAGGCTCCTCTAATTGTTACAAGAAGTATTTTTCATGCAATGACCATGAAATTATCTTTAGTGTCTTTATTAATGGCTATAATCATTATGAAAAAAATGCCAATGAACCGTCTATAACATGAATTGATTCAATTCCATCAAACAAGAGAGTCTTCCATCTTGTTTTGCTTTTGTTATTGATAATATATTGGTTGCGTTACAAGATAAAGAGTACCTACCATCATTTCTTCTAGTTTGTAGTTCACGTCTTTTGTTTCCAAAAACACATTTTGATATATTGATGAGGCAATTAACATATGTGGCTAAACAAACTAGTATATTGATTAAATCAAAGAAATTTAAACACCATTGAAACAATAAATCAACTTACTTCCATCAGCCAAAGCATCCATTCATCTTGGTTTGCATTTCGTGCTAATGTGAAGTTGTGTAATTCCAAGACAAAGAGACTTTCATATCACCTCAAGCTAATTAGGCTCCTCTTATTGTTACAAGAAGTATTTTTCATGCAACGACCATGAAATTATCTTTTGTGTCTTTACTAAATGTCTATATTCATTATGAAAACAATGCAAATGAACCGTCTATAACATGAATTCATTCAATTCCATCAAACAATAGAGTCGTCCATCTTATTTTGCATTTCTTATTGATAATATATTGGTTGTGTTACAAGATAAAGAGTACCTGCCATCATTTCTACTAGTTAGCAGTTCACCTCTTTTGGTTCCAAATACACATTTTGATATATTGATCATGCAATTAACATATGTGGCTAAACAAAGTGGCATATTGATGAATTCAAACACCATTGAAACAATAAATCAACTTACTTCCATCAGCCAAAGCATCCATTCATCTTGGTTTGCATTTCGTGCTAATGTGAAGTTGTGTAATTGCAAACAATGAGACTTTCATATCACCTCAAGCTAATTAAGCTCCTCTTATTGTTACAAGAAGTATTTTTCATGCAATGACCATGAAATTATCTTTTGTGTCTTTATTAATGGCTATATTCATTATGAAATAAATGTTAATGACTGTCTATAACATGAATTCATTCAATTCCATCAAACAATAGAGTCGTCCATCTTATTTTGCATTTCTTATTGATAATATATTGGTTGTGTTACAAGATAAAGAGTACCTGCCATCATTTCTTCTAGTTAGCAGTTCACGTCTTTTGGTTCCAAAAACACGTTTTGACATATTGATGATGTAATTAACATATATGGCTAAACAAACTAGTATATTGATTAAATCAAACAAATTTAAACACCATTGAAACAATAAATCAACTTAGTTCCAACAGCCAAAGCATCCATTCATCTTGGTTTGCATTTCGTGCTAATGTGAAGTTGTATAATTCCAAGACAATGAGACTTTCATATCACCTCAAGCTAATTAGGCTCCTCTTATTGTTACAAGAAGTATTTTTCATGCAATGACCATGAAATTATCTTTTGTGTCTTTATTAATGGCTATATTCATTATGAAAACAAGGCCAATGAACCGTCTATAACATGAATTCATTCAATTATATCAAACAATAGAGTACTCCATCTTGTTTTGCATTTCTTATTGATAATATATTGGCTGCGTTGCAAGATAAAAAGTACCTACCATCATTTGTTCTAGTTAGCAGTTCACCACTTTTGGTTCCAAAAACACATTTTGACATATTGATGATACAATTAACATATGTGGCTAAAGAAACTAGTATATTGATTAAATCAAACAAAATTAAACACCATTGAAACACTAAATCAACTTACTTCTATCAGCCAAAGCATCCATTCTTATTGGTTTGCATTTTGTGCTAATGTGAAGTTGTGTAATTCCAAAACAATGAGTCTTTCATATCACCTCAAGCTAATTAGGCTCCTCTTATTGTTACAAGAAGTATTTTTCATGAAATCACCATGAAATTATCTTTTGTGTCTTTATTAATGTCTATATTCATTATGAAACAATGCCAATGAACCGTCTATAATTTGAATTCATTCAATTCCATCAAACAATAGAGTCCTCCTTCTTGTTTTGCATTTCTTATTGATAATATATTGGTTGTGTTACAAGATAAAGAGTACTTGCCATCATTTCTTCTAGTTAGTAGTTCACATCTTTTGGTTCCAACAACACATTTTGATATATTGATCATACAATTACCATATGTGGCTAAACAAAGTGGCATATTGATGAATTCAAACACCATTGAAACAATAAATCAACTTACTTCCATCAGCCAAAGCATCCATTCATCTTGGTTTGCATTTCGTGCTAATGTGAAGTTGAGTAATTGCAAAACAATGAGACTTTCATATCACCTCAAGCTAATTAAGCTCCTCTCATTGTTACAAGAATTATTTTTCATGCAATGACCATGAAATTATCTTTTGTGTCTTTATTAATGGCTATATTCATTATGAAATAAATGTCAATGAACCATCTATAACATGAATTCATTCAATTCCATCAAACAATAGAGTCATCCATCTTATTTTGCATTTCTTATTGATAATATATTGGTTGCGTTACAAGATAAAGAGTACCTGCCATCATTTCTTCTAGTTTGCAGTTCACGTCTTTTGGTTCCAAAAACACATTTTGATATATTGATGATGCAAATTAACATATGTGGCTAAAACAAACTAGTATATTGATTAAATCAAACAAATTTAAACACGATTGAAACAATAAATCAACTTACTTCCATCAGCCAAAGGATCCATTTTTCTTGGTTTGCATTTCGTGCTAATGTTGAAGTTGTGTAATTCCAAGACAATGA